>LVTN01000066.1:163569-186898 GCA_001649415.1 Musa itinerans | reverse complement strand
TGATCTCCTCCGGCGCAACGTCAATTCCTCCCGCGTTAACTGTCTAATCCTGATCGAGTAGACCTGCATCACTCAAAATGCAGTTAAACATCTAAACACAATCAATTAGTTTCATCATCAAAATCTGAGATTCAACATGATCTGGTTGTAGCCAGAAAAGGCATCCATAAATAAGAGGCGAGCATGCCCAACCGTCGCGTCGACCAGCTGGTCGATCCTCGGGAGGGGGTAGCAGTCTTTTGGGCATGCACTATTGAGACTGGTGTAGTCAACACACATCCTCCAACTTCCATTAGATTTCTTCACAAGGACTACATTGGATAGCCATCGCGGGTATTTGACTTCTTCTATGAAGCCTGCTGCCAAGAGCCGCTCCACCTCTTCACGGACAACCAGTTGCCGATCAGGAGCTTGCCGTCGGGGCTTCTGCTTTACCAGGCGAGCATCGGGCGAAATGTTAAGGTGGTGTTAAGCAACCTTTGGGTCGACGCTCATCGTGTCGGATGGTGACTAGGCGAAGACATCGACGTTCTCCTGCAGGAAGCCGATGAGCTACTCCCACTCCTGCTCGGGTAGTTCCGACCCGATTTTGACCATCTGGTCTGGACGACCCTCTAGAAGCGATACGTCAATGGTGGACTCCTTCGGCTCGGGATGTCGGGTCGGTTTCTTCGTTTCCCGGGGATCTCCCAAGGGTTGTTCGACTCTCGCCCTTTTGTGTAACGAGACTGCCGTCAGGTAGCAGCGCTTGGATTCTCGGGGGCTTCCCCAGACTTCCCCAACCCCAGCGTGGGTTGGGAACTTCACCATTTGGTGGTAGGTGGAGACTACGGCCCTGACCTTGTTGAGGGTCGGACGACCAAGGATGGCGTTGTATGCAGTGGGGAGGTCCACCACTAGAAAGGTGGACATCATCGTCTTTGATCTTGGTACTTCTCCCAAGGTTAGGGGCAAAGTGACAGCTCCCAATGGCGAAATCGAATCGCCAATGAACCTGGTGAGCGCCGAACACATCGACTCCAAGGCTTCTCTAGCCAACCTAAGCTTCTGAAAAGCATCAAAATAGAGTATGTCGGCTGAGCTCCCAGTGTCAATCATGATCCTTCTCACCTGGGCATTAGCGATCCTGACCGTTATTACAAGTGCATCGTCATGCTCTGATCGCTCAGCACCCTCGTGAGGGAACGTAACTTTGGGCTCGAGGCCACATCTAGGGGCATCGGCTTCGGCGGAGCAGGCGTACGCCTTCCTTCTGGTCATATTGTTTCCTCTGGATGCCGGGCCACCCGTGATAACGTCAATCTAGCGCTCGACGGGGCCCTCCGGGTGGGGTGAAAGCTCATTGCCTTGTCGGATGTACCAACCAAGGTAACCTCTACGAATGAGCTCCTCGATTTGCCGCTTCAGCTCGCGACACTCCTTAGTGTCGTGCCCGTTTTACCGGTGGAAACGGTAATATTTCGACTGGTCCGTGAGTTCCCGTGGGCTCTTCATTGGGTTGGGGGCCCTGAGCAACCCCTTTTCCCTTATTTGGAGAAATATCTCCGTTCGGGATGCGCCCAAAGAGGGCAGTGGGGACCTTGGCGCCGGTGGGTCAAGGCGGTCCAACCGGCGCCTCGGCGTGGCAGACAATTGTCCCCGGGTTGGCTCCGGCCTACTCCGTTTATGCTCCTCTCGCTTCCCGTCCATCCAGGCCTCGGCAGCAATGAACTGGTTTGCCCGTTGAAGCATCTCGGGTACTACAGTGGGGGGTCGCTCCACGAGGGACCAGAAGAATCTGGAAGGTCGCAGGCCTATCATAAACACCTGCATTAACAGAGAGGGATGAGCGTTCGACAGCCCCCAAATTTGCGTTGTAAAGCGATTCACAAAATGGGAGAGGGGCTCGTCCTCTCTTTGGTTGAGTTCGAGGAGTAATGCAACGGACGGCTTTGGCCGCGCATAGGTCAAAAAGTTAAGTTTGAAGTCTCTGACGAGTTGGTCAAAGGAGGTGATTGTCCCAGTCTTCAGGGCACTATACCATGTATGGGCTGGCCCCCTCAGAGTCGTAGGAAACGCCCTGCACATCAAAGTGTCAGAGGTTCCATATAGTGCCATTTGGGCACGAAAAGCGGCCACGTGGTCCGCTGGGTCGGTGGCGCCGTCATATGCATCCAGAGAGGGGAGCCGGAAGTTCGGGGGGATTATCTGATCTTGTACTTCGGGCGCGAACGGGGATCCCTGGTGTGTGTCTGGCCTGAGCTCTCCCTTCGACCTGCGAACCTCCGCCTGCATTTCGTCGAGTCGCTGACTAACAAAGCATAGCTGGGCTCGCAGGAAGTCTATTGAATCTGAAGATAGCGCCTCGGGCTCTAGGCAACCCCTCGGGTTTGCCGCTACTCGGATCCCGAGTGGGGCCGATCGGTCCCGAGGTGAAGTAGGGAGATCGGGAGTTGGTGTGTGAGCCCGAGTGGGCGGCTCCCATTGCCGCAGTGGCTGGGTCGTAGGCGGGTGCGCCGGATGAGAAATGAGCGGGATGATGGTTTGTACCATACCCGTCAGAGCTCGGACTTGATGAGTGAGGTCCTGAAAGGCCTCGGACGATACAGGCGACGGGCCGGCAGGGGCACCTTCGGGTGGCGATAAGCCCGGGTCATTAAATAACCACCAATAGCGCTCTGACGTTGTGGCGGGGTGTTCATCTCGGGGCTCGCCATACGGGGGATGTTCCCCCGGGGTGCCGATCGGGTGCGACCCCTCGGCTGTGGGTTCATCTGAGTTGATCTGCCGATCCCTGGACATTCGGGCCCTCCTTCTAGCACCAAAAATGTTGGTGTAAATAACTTTATGCCGTGAACTTCGAGGCCGATACGGCTTGGTTCGGGTTTTGAATTAGAGGGGATCTGGCTCAATGCCCCTTGGGGTTGTTGAGGTAGCCGACCGCACGCGTCAGGGCACGTGGAGGAGCGTCGGGTTACCTCCGGAAAGGGATTCCTCTCCTCGGCGTTCGAGGGAGCGGCTCCTTCTTCGTACCTACACACAGGCCGGGTCGGTAGCTCGGCCCGACCCCTCCAACGATCAAGTTAGTGGGTATCCTCTTGTGGATCTCCTCCTCAGGATCGGAGGATAGCAAACGGTGGATTAAGGAAAAAGGATCGGAAAGCCCCCCCCCCTTTGGGACAAGGTGCAGAGGCTTTTATAGAGTAGTTTACTGCTCTGATGTGTCTGCTTGCAGGGAGCAGGGTCATACCTCTGATAGCGTCCGACAACGACGTTAGTGTTGCGTGAAGAACCGGGCTCGTGCAGGGCGCTGGCACGCCTCGGTTGTCGTTCTGGTCTGCCTCAGCCAGGTGGTCTATCAAGCTGATGAGTGAGATAACGTCCAAGAGTGGCTGATGTCAGCGCACATCTCATCACCATTATTATCCAAGAGTGGCTGACGTGAGTGCGCATCTTATCACCATTATTACCCTCATCATTTACCATTAAATATCTTATGCTAGTAATTTTAAAATGCTGTATACATGACATGACACATTCTCACATGAATAAAGCTATAAAAGTTTATATTTATTGAATGATTACTTACTATAAATCCTATTTTGTATGTAAGAATATGAGTATACTACCAAAGTGATTGGATAGGGAAGTGAGTATGGATGATGACTTATGGGCATTTTATGTATATAAATTTTAGACATATTATGTTTGAGTTTTTTTTATTAGATATTATAATTATGTACAGGTGTAAAAAATACTATGTATAGGGGAAACCTTGTTAGTTTGTTTCATAAGTTAACATATTTTAATTTTAAGATTATCTATTTTTCGTTACACTTTTATTGATAGTAGTAATAAAAAATTAAAATGTAACATCCTATTTTAGTCATGCATATAGGGTATAGATAGAACTAGAAGCATAATATTATAGATTGATCCATAATATACTGATCATAGATTCATCCTATCAATTGATTCACAAAGTATAATGTACATACTCTAGTTATCTTGTTACAAGGATATTTTAAGATGATAATAAATAAAGAGTGTATTTGAGAAATATGAAAAGACATGAAAAGCTGTAGGAATTTTTTTTGTTGTTTCCCTAATAAATTTGCCCTTAATTTTTTAATGAGCAAAATTAGACTTATATTCAAATTTGATGGATTTCATCCAACAAAATTTGAGTATATATTGAATATATACCAGATATTTTTACATTCATATTATGGTATAAACATAGTACAAAAATAAGAACCACATTAACTATTGCATAACTCGTCTGAAAAATACTTATTAATAACTCATCGGTGACAGAGAATCCTGATACTCTAATTTCCAGAATGAGCTGGCCATGATTCTACAGCCCAAACAAAGCCCACGAACTCAAATATATCTCGTATGGCTCTCCTCCTCCAAGCGGCGGCCCACCCTGCCCGGTCGCAATCGTATTCTTCTCACGCTTTCCGTCCTCTCCTTCCTCACCTATAATCCTAACCCTTCTTGGTTTCCTAACTCCGCGGAGATGTACCGGTCGCCGACGCCATCTCTCACCGTCTCCGATCCGACTCCTCCGCCTTCCCACCTACCGCTTCTAGGCCGTCTTCCTCCGCCCAGTCCCGCACCGGACCCGTCTGAGGAATGGTGGTAGTTCAGGTCGTCGTCGTCCCCTCCGTCTCCGCCGCAGCGGCCGCCGCCCTCCATCGGCCCCGCGAAGTCAGCGTATAGTCCACCAGCCCAGTCGCCATCGTTATCCACGTCGGCGACCACCCTCTCGCTCTCCTCAGAGCTCACGGCCTCCCCGGCCCACGCGAGGAAGCGCTTCATCGAAGGCTTCGCGGAATTTGGCGGCCTTGAGAATGCGAAGAGAGGAAGACTTAGACGGTCGAGATTAAGAGAGTAAAATGAGATGGACGGTTACGAGGCTGCGTACGCAGGGAAAGTCACGAAAGAATGGCCATAACGAATCTCGAAGCTCAGCCCATTATCCGATGCACGTCTCCGTTCGCGTAATATATCTTTAACATGACGGAAACGGAATCTTGTAACGGGAAAGAGGAAAGCGCAACTTTAGAGGAGAGAAAGGAAAGGAAGGAAAAGGTGATTCCTATTCCCCCTAACAAGAAGCACAAGCAATGGCATAAATGTGATTCCCGGTTCCTCCGTTCTCCCTCCCCAACCCTACCGTCCACACCCCCATTAAATAATAAATAAATAGAAAATAATCAAAAAAATCCCCATCTCCTCTTTCTCTCTCTACTCGGTCTCGCTGTCTTCTTTCTGTCCGTAGTACCTCTTCCTTACCCGAGGAGGAGCGAGTGCAAGAGGGCGAGACCACACCACCATCTCTCTCCCCAACCAGAAAAAGGGGGAAACCGCACTCACTCGTTGCTTCTCTCGCTCTCTCTCTGAGAGGATGAGGAGGGGCGCCCTCCGTTGATGGCCTCGGCGGTGTCGTCGTCGACGCAGGGGGTGGTGGCCTCGGAGCCGCCGCCCATGGAGGTGCCGCCGTGGCTGAAGTCGTTGCCATTGGCGCCGGAGTTCCACCCGACGCTGCAGGAGTTCCAGGATCCCATCGCCTACATCCTAAAGATCGAGAAGGAGGCCGCCGACTACGGCATCTGCAAGATTGTTCCCCCCCTCCCCTCCGCCCCCAAGAAGACCGCCGTCGCAAACCTCAACCGCTCCTTCGCCGCCCGCGACCCCGGCGGCGGGAAGCCCCCCACATTCACCACCCGGCAGCAACAGATCGGCTTCTGCCCCCGCCGCCCCCAACCCGTCCAGAAGCCCGTCTGGCAGAGCGGCGAGCGCTACACCCTTCAGCAGTTCGAGGCCAAGGCCCGCCAGTTCGAGCGCTCCTACCTTCGCCGGACCGCCGGAGGTGGCGGGCGCAAGGCCGCCACCGCTCCTGCCCATTCTCCACTCGAGATGGAGACCCTCTTCTGGCGGGCTTCCGCCGACAAGCCCTTCTCTGTCGAGTACGCCAACGACATGCCCGGATCGGGGTTTGCGCCGCTGGCCGCCGCCGCGGGCCGACGCTGTCGCGAGGAGGTGCCGGCCAATGTCGGGGAGTCCGCGTGGAACATGCGGGGCGTGTCGCGGGCCAAGGGCTCGTTGCTCCGGTTCATGAAGGAGGAGATCCCCGGGGTTACGTCCCCCATGGTGTACGTCGCCATGTTGTTCAGCTGGTTCGCGTGGCATGTCGAAGACCACGAGCTACACAGCTTGAATTACCTGCATATGGGCGCGGGGAAGACGTGGTACGGGGTGCCGAGGGATGCGGGACTTGCGTTCGAGGAGGTGGTCGGGGTACACGGCTATGGCGGGGATGGCAATCCTCTCAGTAAGTCTGGTTGCCTCAACGCGCTTGTTTACGTTGAGTTCATTATTTCTATCTTCTAGTTCTGCTTCCTCGTCCTATAATGCTTTTCTTGATGATCATCACTAAACATAAGTAGAGTTGCAATGCTGCTGTTGGTGGATACTTACGAATTAGAAGCAGAAAAAAGAAATGTGGCTGTGTTAGATGCATTGTGCCTTAGCTTGATATGACTTTGAAGAAACATTGACTGATAATCCAAAAGCAAGAACTGTTAAAGTCATATGACTGGAAGCCTATGAGATAACCAACTTATGGATAAGAAGGCTTTTACATAGTAGAGCTGGATTGTTGTGGCTTTATGGTATAGAAATTAAAGGTCCATGACCAAGGTTAC
Organism: Musa itinerans; assembly: GCA_001649415.1. Lineage (NCBI taxonomy): Eukaryota > Viridiplantae > Streptophyta > Magnoliopsida > Zingiberales > Musaceae > Musa > Musa itinerans. Next base: position 180,203 of record LVTN01000066.1, on the reverse strand, counting down.
ATCATATGCTTTAAAGCTGTTTCAAGTCTGAGCCATATTGAGCTGCTGGTTGAGGGGGGTACATTGATATGTGCTCATGTGCAGCATGCATTTGACAGGGTTGCACTATCATGTGCAGACTGCAGAATGTGGATGGCATGAGATGGGGCCTTGAGATGGTTTTTTGACCGAGGACATTATTTTTTTTGCGTTATTCTTTTTATCTACTCAATAAACCTTATTATGTGTATGTGATTTGGTAAATCATCTGCTAATATTAGTGAGATCATGTCAGTGACTTTTGCAATCCTTGGTGAGAAGACCACTGTTATGTCTCCTGAAGTATTTGTTGGAGCAGGAATCCCATGCTGCAGGTGAATTCTGCCAGATGATGATTTTGGAATATTCACTAGCTTTTTCTTTTTATGCTTTATAACTATTTTTTATGTAATTTTTTTGTTTTCTTAAAGCAGGTTGGTTCAAAATGCTGGAGATTTTGTTGTCACTTTTCCTGGGTCTTATCATTTGGGATTCAGTCATGGTAGGTCTTTTTTTCCATGGTTTTTTCTTTTGTGAGGAATAATAATATAACATATCACTCTTTTCTGTTAGCTAACAGATGTAGGAAGTTGGAATTTGGTTGCGAAAGTTGAGATGGACAGTCCTAAACTAGAAATTTGAGGAGCTAGATTTACATTAGAGTTAATGTAATAAAAACTAAATTGACAGTGGTTCAAACTTTTAGTTTGAAGCTTAACCAAAATGTGAACCAATGTTGTTAGAGAGCATGGGATAAGAAGCTTGCTTTATTATATCTGAAACTGATTTTCTAACAAGAAACTGATCTTGATCATGAAGTTAATGCAATAAACTGAAGCAGGCACAATTATGGTAAATTGCAACTTCCCTTGATTTATATCTGGATTTGTATTCTTCTTCTTCTTCTAGAAAAAGGCATCTTCTTTCAGAAGAGATTTGGATTTCTTTTTCTTTGCTTTTCTTTTTCCCTTTCAATGAGGGTACATGATGAGCAGTTTGGGTCCAGTGGAGGAAAAAAGTCTATTGCAGCTATAAGGAAAACTTCAGTGGGAATCCAACAAAATCCATAGAACCTGAAATCATGCAAATTCTGCAAAAATAGATGTTTCCAATTTCGGTATCAAATAGACATTTTATTGAACTATGTTCCATGTACATTTTATGAGGAGCCTAACTTAAATGAGTTCCTTTTTCTTTTAGCTTAGTTTGCAAGCTTCAAAAATTTCAAGCCTCTAAATGCTGTCTTCTCTTCTTTAGATTATATAATCGTTTGTTCCTAGAGAAAATGGTGATTGAAATTTGAAAATACTTCGGATGAAGGGATGTTTATTGAAGTCCAGCAAAAGAATGATAATCGTTAATTTACAAAATTATAAAGCTTTTATATAAATTCACAAAAAAAAACTTTTTTAGCATTCTTTATGGCACAAGTGACTCCTGTTACAGTTGATCAGCAGATTTCATTCAAATGGGAAGGAAGATAGAAACAGTTAAAAGGAAAACTGACAACGGTAGATGATATGTGTATTTATACTTGGATTACACTGTTTTTCTTGTGTATTATCTGAAATTATTTTCTTGTACTAAAACAGTTGCCAGAATGTGATTAAAACTTATTTTATTAGTTGATTGACTTTGGATATTCAACATGATGTTGATAAGCAAAAGAACTTATTTGGTTTTTAGCGTAATGATTGAACATAGTAAGCATCTGAAGTGATAACCTTTTAGTCAATAAGTGATCTTTTACCTACTTGTTCCATCACCTTCACCTTGCTAATGATGCTAGCCTTTATATACTCACTGAGATGTTCAGCCTCTAAAAATAATATCCAATAACTCATTTAACTCACGTTGTTATGAATGTTTTTGATACTATGATGTATTAGATCTCATATGAAGAGTTTATTATTTGCATTTACCAGAACCAGTTCATTTTTCTATTATAGGATTTAATTGTGGGGAGGCAGCAAATATTGCTACTCCTGAATGGTTGAAATTTGCCAAAGAGGCTGCAGTGCGAAGGGCTTCAATAGACTGTCCTCCTATGGTGTCTCATTTTCAGTTGCTATATGCCCTTGCATTGTCATTATGCACAAGGTTTGCTCTGGCTGCTTGATTATATTTATGATGGCTTTTTATATGAGTTAGTTTGACTATCACTTTGTATGCTATTCTTTTCTTTCTGTTTCTATTTCTTGTTACCATTTACCCTTTTTTTGTATATGCTTTTCTTTGTCATTAATTGTTGGTTGTAGAAGTAAGAAGGAAAAGAGGGACTGGACGAACATCAATACACTTCTAGACGAAGATCACTTGTTGCACTAGAGAAAATATGCATCCATGTTACTACTGTGGATTGGCTGGTGGAGAACTGAATATTACTAGAAAGTGTGAACTGTGAAGTATAGTGTGATTCTTATTTTGTGCTGTTTTCCTTTAAGATCTTTCTCCTGACATCCTTCATGTTCAACTTTAAATCATCCATCGGCAATTTATCTGCCTAACTTGGTGCTAAGAGGATGATGACTATCCTATCTATGTTATATTCAGAGGGACCGGACGAACATCAATACACTTGTAGACAAAGATCATTTGTTGCACTAGAGAAAATATGCATCCATGTTACTACTATAGATTGGCTGGTGGAGAACTGAATATTACTAGAAAGTGTGAACTGTGAAGTATAGTGTAATTCTTATTTTGTGCTGTTTTCCTTTAAGATCTTTCTCCTGACATCCTTCATGTTCAACTTTAAATCATCCATCGGCAATTTATCTGCCTAACTTGGTGCTAAGAGGATGATGACTATCCTATCTATGTTATATTCAGCTAAAGTGCTAATCTAATCTGAACAATGACTAATTGATCAGTTCCTTGTTTTAGTCTTTTTTTTTTGACGTACATCACATATTTCTGTTTCTCACGATCTAAAATAATTGCTGATTATGTAAATACGTTGGCTTGTTGATTGGAGAATTACTTTCGAAAAGACCACATAAATTCTATTATTTAAAAATAAGACAAACAAGAAGGATGCCAGAAAATATAAAGCACAGTAATGCTGCTGAAATTTAATTGTCAATCACTGTTCTGAAAAGCAGTCATCGATCTCTACAATCTACATCCATTAGAATTTTTGTGAATAGAATGATTATTATTTATGGGGGAACTTATATATGCAGATCTTGAAACTGCATTATTATCTTATTTTAAAATCATTTTCACAAGATCAAGTGATTTTCTACTGAACCAGTTAGTTGTTTCGACAAAATGGACTTTTGAGGACGAAAAGGGGCTTGATATTTAAAGAATTATGCTTAAAAATATTTCCTGTTGTTGATTCTGAATTTTCACAATATTTAAATCATTGATGACAAACAAGAGTTCAGTACAATTTTCTCATTTATTCACCTTTTATCTTATATTTTTTCTAGTTCATTGACTATTAACTATTTTATGTTTCTTTCTTGGTGGTATTGGAACTTGGAAGCCTGTTTAGCTTCCTGATTTAGTAGTTTTATAGATTTGTCGAATTTAATTTGGCCCATTTGTTTTCATATGTGTGAGAAAGTGTGCTGATCTTCTTGCTTGACATGTTATCACTCTCTCCAAATCTTATGCATTTCTTCTACATTCTACTTTTTCCGTGAATGGATGTATAATTTACAAGTTTTGCTCTGGTCATGAAATGCCATGCTTGTTGGTTTTGTTTCAGTTTGATAAATGCAATGTCCTGCATGTAGTTTCCTTGTGATGCCTTTTTATGAATGCCAGGGATATCCTTGTTTTTTCAAGACAGTCCAAGGATGTTAAGTTTATTTATAATGAGCTACACTAACCTTGCAGAATGGATATTGTTTTTCCTTTTACAGGATGCCCATGGGTGAAGGAAGTGAGCCACGAAGTTCTAGACTAAAAGATAAGATAAAAGGAGAAGGGGAAGAGATGGTCAAAAATGCATTTGTTCAGAGTGTGATTCAAAATAATCACCTACTCAGTGTGTTGCTTGATTCAGGAAATTCCTGTGTAGTTCTTCCTCAAAATGCACCTGAAAGTCCTTTATGTTCAACTTCACTTGTCAGATCTCAAGTCAAGGTCAAACCAAGAAAATCACTTGGCATATGCAGTCATCAGGAAGCGTTGGAAGCATCACAACTTTTACATTCCTCTGATGTTGATTCAGGCTGGAATGCGAGGATTAGAGACTTTAACGGGTTGTTTTCATTTAAAGGAAATTTTACACCAACAGGAAATGATAAAACAGTTTCATTAGGCACAGACAACAAATTTGTTAATGCTGATCACTACTCTTCCTCGTCTGATTCACAAAATTTGGAAGGTGAAAAAGAGGGGACAACAAGATGTGATGGATTGCTAGAGCAAGGACTATTGTCATGTGTTACATGTGGAATTTTGAGCTTTGCATGTGTGGCTGTCGTACAACCAAGAGAGACAACAGCCAAATACTTCATGTCTGCAGATTGTAGTTTTCTTGATGATCATGTTTTTGGTTCAGGAGAAGCTAGTGGCATCAGCAGAGTTACAAATCAGAGGATCAACAACAACAGCCTGGTTGCTGACATTGGTACACAATAGCCTTAAGTTTATGTTGTCAGTTTTTTAATCATTCATCATCAAAAGCTTTCTGATTGACTTGTAAGTCTTAACATCATATTTCAGATAATGTATCCATATGTGGATATCATCTATATTTGGTTAACCACATACATGGAATCTTTTCTATTTTTCTTGTCAAGCATAAATAGCATTCAAGAATAACAATAACAACAACAAAATCGTAAGTCTCAACTATTTGGGGTTGACTCTATGGATCTCTTGACACTATTGAGATCTGTAAAAAGTCATATGCCTAGTTTAGTTTAGAGTGTTTAAATCTTTATTAAATTGTGCATGCCTTTTGGATGTTAAAACTTGTATTGCTTGTGGCATATGAGCATACATTATTAATGGTTCTAGAAATTGTTTAGAACTACTTGCAACATTCTTAATCTGACATAGAGTATATTTTTGATCAATGGTGACGAACTTTTCACTATAACCCGAGGTTCCTACAAATAAGAGGCCTTCCTATTAGATTCACAGCCAGCTACTAATATTATAATATTAGTGCTGAATACCTATCCAAGAAAGTCTAGGTGAGAGTGTATTGACATGAAACATGGAAGCCTCATTGTTTATCTTGGAAATTTACTTTATTGGTAATGTGTAACCTTGTGCTAACATGTAGCATCTTTCAAGAAACTTTCCAGCCATTGAGAGTTTAGACAAAGAGGAGAATTTACATTATTGTGGAGCTATTTAGAAGCAGCTATAGGTCACAGAATGAAGTGATGCACACTGGTTATTTTTCCATTCGTACAAGGTTCTACCTATAGGATACAGCATGTATCCTAGCTTTTCTAAGACTTTTATACCTGATGCTTTTAAGCTTTTAGTTACCTTGAAACTTTTGAACCTTAAATTTATAAATTCAAGAAATGTTTGTTCATATATGAAGGAACTAATGAATGGCAAGGTCAGAAAATTATGGTACATGCGTAAAAAATTGGCCTACAAGTCAATTTGGCCTACTTGTTCACAGGCTTTTACATATGATGACTTCTCTTTTCGTGTCCCTGTCTTTGTTCAATATTTAACCTTCTTAATACTGAACTCTTTGATAAAAAATGGAAGCCAATTTATCAGTTGCAGTCCACTACTAATAAGTAGTTTATAATGGCTGTTTTTTTTGTTTTGTGAATGTTGTTGGAGAATGATGTGTGGAAAATCTATGATAAGTTTATTAGTCAAAGAGAAATAGAACAACTTTGAAAATATATGTCCCTTTGGGATAAAACTATAATATTGAACCTTTAGTTAAATCTGACTAGCAAGTCCGAAGAAATTGTTATTGTTGTCTCTGGTAAAATCAGGTTGTATTTTTCTTTTGTCTCTGGATTTTTATCTGATTTATTTCTTCATTTTATTTTTATTTTTGGTTGAAAATTGCTAATAATTTCTTTCGGTACAATTATTCTATTTTTCCTATATTAGCTACATGTTTTATTCAGTAACAGATATTGAGGATAAATGGATGATAACATAGTTTATTGTACTGCATATCCAGTTCAGGTTTCAGGCCAGAGTGTTGAAATGATTTCTGATGTTACATGTCCAAGTGGTGCTTCTGCACTTGATCTTTTGGCTTCTATTTATGAGGATTCTTCAGACGTTGAGGATGAAGATGTTCCACATGAGAAGTCTAGATGCTCTGATAAAAACGATCTGGAAAAAGACTCATCATCATGTAATGCCAATCAACCCTTTGTAACTGCAGCAGAACCCCAAATCATTTATTCAAGGGAGGTTGAACGTGACAAAACATACTGGCATTTGGCTGATGCAGACAACCAAACTGATATGTCTATTCAAAGTTCTCATTCTGCTGATATTTCAGATAATTTAAATGGACATATCAGTGCTGCTGCTGATGACATATGTCAAATGGAATCAGAGTTCTGTAGCCCAGATCAGCCAGAAAATGGGAAATTAGTCAGTGCATCTTATTTAGAAGATAACAGAACAGTGGCAAATTCTGGCACTTCCACAAAATTTGTGGAGGAACCCAGAGGTGCGCAATGTAGGGAACTAGATGGTCAAAATGCTGAAGATCATTACAGTAGCTTAAAGATGGGAAATTTAACTTCTGTTTTCAAAGATCTCCCTGTCAACCGTGACATCTGTGGCAACCGAATCGTGCCAGTGAAAACTTCTTTGATACATCCAGAATTAAGAAATGTTGATCTAAAATTGATGAGCTCCACAGCATTAGTTATGCAAGGATCTGACAAAGATTCTTCCCGACTGCATGTATTCTGTCTCGAGCATGCTGCAGAGATAGAAAAACAACTTCATCTGATAGGTGGGGTGCATATGATGGTTCTGTGTCATCCAGGTGATTTCTTGAATCATTTAAATGTGCATTGCCATAGAAAATTGTATATATATATTTTCTGTTCTTTATCTTTTATGTTTCCATGCCACATGTTTTTGCTTGTGTGTTTTTTTGGTTACTCCTTATCCCTTAGATTGTTGTTTTTTGATTGCACAACTTGGTAATATGGTTGGTTTTGATATGATTGGACATACCATGATTGACTAACCTGCAAACGACACCTTTTCATATCATGTTTGATATCTATCAGTTACATATTTCTATTTGGTGTAACCAATCGTTTAGGAGTGGAAGAGTCTATTGGCTCACCAGTTGAACATTATTTCTTGTTTTAGAAAGTATATCGCCATGTGATTCAAGATATAATCTATTGAAGTGTTTGAACATTGGTTGTCATTGCTAACGAATGTAAAAGATAGAGCTTCATTTTCTTCATCAAATTTGCAGAACTAGATGCTTCTTGACAGGATCTACTGAGGTGACTGAAAAAGGTTGTGATTAACAATGTAACAATTAACATACAACACTTGATTTTCTAGGCTTTCTTTTTTTTTGTACGGTATTAATGGAAGTTGATAGAATGTAATGCCTAAGTAATGTGCAAAGACAGTTCCAATGCATCTCATAGTCTTATTTGAGCAGGTCTTACTTATGTATCTCAATGTCCAAGTGATATTTGTGAAATTTGTTTGTATGATTAGGTTGCTTATAACTAGGACCAAGCTTTAGCCTTTCATGTGCTGATCCGAGCATGATGTGGTTAACTTAAGACATATTATTTGACATCAATGCAAAAACTTAAAGAAGATTTTAGAGTTGGCCTTATAATTACATGTATCCTTTTGCAAAGAAGATTCATGTCTGAGATGATGGACGATCTAACTCTTGACAAATTGGTAAGTACCTTTTATCCAGGTGGATAACAGAGAGGGTCTGAGAGAGGAGCCTTGTCCACTTTTGTCATCAGGATAAGGGGGCCTTTGAAAAAGACAACCTGTTGCCCTTGTTCTAGAAAGGGAGAAGAAGTCTAGAAGTATGAGATGAAGGGAGTCACTAAAATATCGTTAAAGTTTGGAATATCGAGGCTAGAGGCCTCTCATGAATATGGGGAACATGTATTGAACTTGCGATCAAAATGTCAAGTGTCAGAGCCAAATTAATCCCAACGATTATTTTTATATCCAAGGGAATTGTGGTGACTGGAATCTGTTTGCTACATTTTTTTGATTAAACTTAGTTCTTAGCCCTCTAACAAGGCTACCCTAGGTGTCATCGCAAGGTTTTTCCTTTGCAATCCACGTTAGGAAGGTTTGAATTATGGGACCAGCCTCTTTGTCCACAAGGATGAGGTTGTGAACTTGACTCTGTAAAATGCATTGCAGGAGCTTGGTGCAGTAGGCCTTCCCTCCTTTTCTTAGCACTTTAACAAATATCTTTAGGTATAACTAACTGCTGTGACTGTTCATAATTTGCTGTAACTAGACTGGTAGCATTAGAGGAATCAACCAGATTGTTATCTTGTGAAAGTAGGATATTAACCCTAAATCAACTAGACTGCTCATAGTTTGGATCTGGCTCTCTTGTTTATTTACTTGTGAAGCTGTTGGGTTGATGGTTTTCAGCATTAAGTGGATAAACTTTATTCTTAGTGGCTTGTGCGACATGCTTCATCCATCTTCCTCTGTAGTAATCTAATATGATTTAGTAGTGAAGTTTATTTTCAGCCATCAAGTTTGTTTTTGTCCTAGAAACATCTGTACGTTTGCACTGGGATATTGGGATGTCCTTTTGCTGCTGCGCTTTAGTTTTGCACTGTATGATCTGTGCAATTCCTGATGGATCAATTTTTAATTGATGCTTATGTTCAGAAGACATTCTTATTCAGGTTGTCATTTGAGAAAGGCTTTGATCAGTAGCTCGTGTTGTTTGATACCTGATTTCTCATTGCCTTGCCAAAATAATAAAATGGATCTAGGTTGTGCCAAATTGTATATTGGAGACATTTATTCAGCTTGGCTGGTTGCAGCTAGGATGTAGTTTATATATTTTGAATTTGACCATTTGAGGATGATTTTGTGTCACAGCAAAGTTGCGTCTTAATGGTTTAGGTGACTAGGTATTAGGTCAGGAATAGTGTCTCTACTTGCGGGGGTAAAGCTTTGTAAATTTGTTTTTTCCAAATTCTGTATCGATGGAAGTCTCATGCACCATGCTGCCCCATTTATATTTTTCCATTCCAGTAGAAGTCATGCATCATCTGCAAAATGCAAGTCCAATTTGCAGAAGTAGAAACAATTGCTTGTTGCAGTTGCAGTACCTAGAATCTCTATTGCACTAAAACGTACACGACTATGATATGAAATGTGCTATAAACATACACTGTCAAATCCTAAAATTAAAGTTGAAGTCATCTTTTGACTTGGGCATACAATGTATCCTAAAATGTACATTGCTAAGTATATTGAGATAACCAGTACTGATGCCAAATGGAATTTTCTTTTGATTTTGTGGAACAAGAGTGTACTTTTGTATCAAGAGCATTGAAAGATTAATGGAAGTGGCATTGCAATTAAAATTGTACACCTGAAACATATGTTTGCCATGAAGTAAAGAAAAATTGTTTGAGCTGCATAATTATCTGATGGTTCTTTTAATCAATTGGCAGTGTGTTTTTAATTTCTTTCTGATGTAAAGTTTGTGATTTCTTTCTGGATGTTGTATGTGACTTGCCCATAATGACATATGCAGACTATCCTAAAATAGAATCAGAAGCAAAGTTGTTGGCAAAAGAACAGGGAATTGGTTATATCTGGAAGAATGTCAAATTCAGAGAGGCCAATGAAGAAGACCAAGAAAGAATCAGAGCAGCCATAGAGGATGAACAAGTCATGCCTATGAATAGTGATTGGACAGTGAAATTGGGAATCAACCTGTGTTATACTGCCAACCTTAGCAAATCTCCCCTATACAGTAAGCAGATGCCATATAATCCAGTTATATACAAGGCTTTTGGTCGTGATTCCACAGGCAACTCCCCTGTGAAGCCAAAGGCTACTAGGAGGTGTCCAGGCAGGCAGAAGAAGATAGTTGTCGCTGGTAGGTGGTGTGGTAAGGTTTGGATGTCAAACCAGGTTCACCCATATTTAGCCCATAAAAAGGAAACGCAGGAGCAAGAACAGACAGAAGAGCTTTATTCATTTGATACTGATCAAAATCCTTTGACTGAGATAGATATTGGTCATTCCAGCGGATTGTCTTCCAAAAGGAACTCATCAGGTAGCAATCTGGCGGCAAATAATTCTGGGAAGAAGAGGAAGAGGCCTTCGAAGATGGCAAAGTCCAAGAAACCCCTATACAGCAGCACCATGGCAGACAGAAATTCAAAAACTGAAGATGTATCTGCAATTCCTGCATCTCCACTTGGAAGGACTTTAAGAAGCAGTCATCTCAGGCACAATGACAGCAGTAGCCAGGGTAAATCGAGTTTGAAAAATGAATCAGGAGGACCTGGCACACATCTGAAGAAACGATCATCCAAGTCTGAAGAGCTAAAGAATAAGTTGGCCAGCAAGAAGCAATCTACAAAGAAAAAGGCTAAAAATACTCAAACTGTGAGTCTTGCAGTTAAGGGCAAGGAGGAAGAATATACATGTGATATTGAGGGGTGCTCTATGAGCTTCTGCACAAAGCAAGATTTGGCACTACACAAGCGTGACATTTGTCCTGTCAAAGGGTGTGGGAAGAAGTTCTTCTCACACAAGTACCTCGTGCAGCATCGGAAGGTACACATGGATGACCGACCATTGGTTTGTCCATGGAAGGGGTGCAAGATGACATTCAAGTGGCCATGGGCACGGACCGAACATATTAGGGTGCATACTGGTGATCGTCCATACGTCTGCTGGGAATCAGGGTGTGGTCAGACATTCCGGTTTGTATCAGATTTTAGCCGTCACAAGCGCAAAACAGGCCACTCGGCAAAAAAGGGCCGTAGACGACCAGGCTTGTAACAACTAATTTGATGAAGTTTCATTCGATGTAGGAAAATTGGGTGATTGTAAACTAATGTTCTTGATTAAAAGTGCCATCACTAGTTGATCAGGGTAGGGTAGGTAGGAGCCTCAGTGCATATATTCTTTTTCCTTCATTAGGAAGACTAATCTTTCTACCATTAGTCCAATCAACTTGACATTTCAATCAGATGGGGACTGGTGTAGATGTAGACAGAGGTGGATGCTTTTACCATTAGCAGACGTAAAAAAACAGGCCTAATATATTTGATTGTGTTATTTGTCCCTATGCAATCACACTCTTCTATTGGGTTGCAGTAATTGTTTTTATAGGATAGGCACAAATCTACTTTTCTGGTTTTTCACTGATATGCTAAATGGTATTTCCTTGAGTTCTATTCCATTCAGGTTTCAATTAAAGGTCCGCAGAAGCATTTACTGACAGCAGGAGAGCACATCTTTATCACAGCGGGCGCAAACAGATAGGTGACCCACAACATGTCAACTGGAAGGTGAGCGTATTGCTGACTCATTGCTTAGTATACTGCTGCTTTGAATGCATCTTTTAAATATAGTTGAGTCTATGAATATGTTTTCCCAATCTGTCTGCGCTTTCTATTACCTTCTCTTTAGCTAATTGTTCAGGTAACATATGGTTATGCATGTAGATGACTCAAAAGTTGTTCCTCGGAGTTGACACATAAATTGTGTTCAGCTTGAGAGTTGAGTTCTGATGATTTGGACGTTTATATTTGATGAGTTGGATGGGATAATTAGAAGATGTTTGTAGGCTAAATCACGTCTATTTGATGAGTTCGGAAACTCTATTTTGGTATTGTTGCAAGGAGATTTGATGTGTTGGATATATAAGTTATTAAACAATATAAAAAAATATTTATGCATGAATAATTAGATTGTTGGAGGATTAAATAAGAATAATTTAAGATAGTATGAGTTAGACTAGATCAGACAAATAATGTCAGTGGTGAAAGAAGAGATTCTTGCAGATTAAGGAAAAGAATTACTAGAAAACTATTAGTAGAGGTTTAAATTATTTTGTTTATCTTTTATGAAGCTACAGTGAAGAGTTTTATATGAATAAAAATAAAAAAAGGAGAAAAAAAGGAATCAGGACATTGTCATAAATGAGGAACAAAATGAAGATGAAGAAGTAAACTTAATTTGGTTCTGACACGTTTATAAATCTGAAGTTGCTATGTACTCAGAGAGGAACCGTTGTCCAAATATTTTCTTGTGGTCCTCGAAAAGAACTGTTGACCCAAAAGAACTAATGAAAGTGTCAATTATCCTCAAGAATAGGCAAAAGGGGAGTGCCAAGTCGACTACACAGAAGAAGTTGGAACTCAGCTGTTAAGGATGAGGATGAGTCGGATCCTTGTGCCTCCAGCCTTGGAGACGGGAAGGACGCCTCTTCTGGTCTCCAAGGGACGTGTAATTAACAGCCGTGACCCCTTCTATCATGTCCCTTGACTTGGGACTCGTCTTCATTCCCCGCCTCTTCCATCATGATTGATGGAGTAAGTCCCGAAAAATAAAGTTATATGATTCTTCATTATCCAACAATGGCTTATTTCTTTTCCATACTTGCTCGATATAATTGACATCGGGAAGATGTTTTTAATGGCTCTGATGGGAATGACTCGTAAGGTGGGGTAAGGGCATATATGTAATCTGGCTTTTTCTTCCGATCCATTTCGTGTCCTCTTCCCCACACTATATATATCGAGGGATCGGTGGGTTGTTGAAGAACAAAACATCCGTCGTTGGCTCGGAAACATGACCGAAGAAGAGAAGAAACGCGGCGAGGCGGAGATCCAGCGGTGGCTTGAGGTCGGGAGTGTCGAGATCCCGCCGGCCGATGTCCGGATCGTGACGTCCGGCGGGCGGCGAATACCTGCTCACTCCACCGTTCTGGTAACCGACCGCGGCCTTCCGCGTCGCTCACCTGCCTGACATAATGTCTCGCTTGCGACCTTCTCGTTTCGCTTATTCTTCTTTTGTTTCGTCTTGAATCTAAGGCTTCTGCGTCGCCTGTGCTGGAGAGCATACTGGGTGGACCGCATAAGGGCAGGAGTCGAGGAAGGGAGATCCCCATTCTTGGCGTCCCATGCGACGCTGTCCATGCCTTCGTTCACTCGCTCTACTTTGCCAGGTCTTGTATCTCTTCTTCCTTCCGTTCTGTTAGTTCTCTGTCATGCTCCTCCTCTTCTTCTTCCCAGTAGTCATCCATGACGAGTTTTATACCGCCCCGGTGGGGTGCGGTCGTACGACAGGTGCGTGTCGGCCACAGAGGAGGAGATGATCGGGGAGCACGGAATGCACCTGTTGGCGCTGTCGCACGCGTACCGCGTCGGGTGGCTGAAGCGCGCTGCCGAGCGAGCGCTCTCGTTGCGGCTGACCGCCGAGGGCGTGGTGGACGTGCTGGTGCTATCGCAGCGGTGCGACGCGCCGCGCCTCCACCTGCGGTGCCTGCAGCTGCTGTCGAAGGACTTCGCCGCGGTGGAGCAGACCGAGGCCTGGCGGTTCCTCCAGGACCACGACCCCTGGCTCGAGCTCCACATCCTCCAGTTCCTCCACCACGCCCACCTGGTACGTACGCATCAACTCCCTCGACGCACCCAACTTCCCCATGGCGGCCGAGAGAGACAGAGAGAGATTGATCGGGTCGTGGCTTTGCTTGTGGTGCGAACAGCGGCGGCGGCGGCAGGCGAGGAGGAAGGCGGAGCAGAGGCTGTACGCGGAGCTGCACGAGGCCATGGACTGCTTGCGCCACATCTGCGCCGACGGGTGCGGGGAGGTGGGGCCCTCAGGCCGGCTCCTCCCAGCCCACGCCCGCCCCCCCTGCCCCAACGCCTTCAGTTGCCGCGGCCTCCGGCAGCTCATCCGCCACTTCGCTGCGTGCGACCGGGAGAAGCGGCAGCAGCACGGGTGCCGACGCTGCAAGCGCCTGTGGCAGCTGCTCCGCCTCCACGCCTCCATCTGCGACGAGGTCGACGACGCCTCCTGCAAGGTTCCCCTCTGCATGTAAGTTATCTATTCTTGCTGCATTCTCTCGTTTCTGGTCTTGCTGTGAGTTAAAGAGCCGAGAAAGTCACTCACTTGTCTTCGTATCATTGCGAATCCATAGACAATTCAAGCAGAGGATGCAGGAGAGGAGGGAAGGGGAATTGGAGGAGGAGGACGAGAGATGGAGGCTACTGGTGAAGAAGGTGGCCTCCGCTGGAGTTATGTCGCACTTGGCCAAGAGGCAGAGCAACTATTAGTTTAATGATATATTTTGTCGGCTAAATTACATTAATGGTCTGATCGGGTTCTGAATTTAAATTTCTGTTAATTATTGCCTTACACATCCTGCTGTAAATTTCTGTCCTAACCTAGTTATGCAAAAAGAGATTTGGTCTGTCGATCTTAGCATATATATCAACCGACGTACAAATTGTGTGTTCGATATATGATGCTGTGCCGACTTGTTTATATTAGGTTAAGGAATCCAATTCTCATCAACTCTAGTTAGTAAAAGAAACAAAAATTATTTTACACTTTAATATGATTCAAACCCTAAAATTTAGCATATGTTGAATTTAGTTTTCATTTTTGATGTCTTTTTTTTGTTTTTTGTTTTCAGACAGTATCCCTCATTTTTAGTAATTTTATATATACATCAATTTCCTCTTCTCTTTGTATTTCCTCATCGTTGTCTTTGTCCCATCCTAAGGTGATGTCGCCCAATCTCCATCCTAAGGTGACATTGTCTATCCATCGTCTTTGTCCCTTGCTCTGGTCTCATGATTTAAAATTCTGAATTAAAATTTTATCTTTTATTAAAAATAAAAAATAAAAATTAAGAGCTTTTTTTATTAAAAAAAATCACCTATTATCAATTTCCTAAAATTTATTTAATTGATGTACTAAATGAGAAACGAGTTAATCCCAAAAGTGAAAGGCGAGTTAAATCGATTTATAAAAATTAGATAGACACTACGCATTCTGAAATGATATTATTGAAATTTATTAAATTAATGGATTAATTATCCCAATCGAAAATAGAAGACCAATGCTCTGCTCTGCCTTCCACCATCTGAAGGAAGCTTTATGCCGCTTGTCCACTTCTATGGCACCGCTCTGTAGAGATCTCTGTCTCCCACAATATCTTTATACGCTTGTGCTTGAGAGATTGCCACAAAAGAGAAGATGGGGAAGCAAACTCATCCACTCTACGCTCAGATTCTAAGTTGCTTTCTTGCGGATGAATTAAAGCATATGAAAGAATGTAGCACTTGAGACAGACCTCGAGGGTTGAGAGGTCTTTGCTTCATGCCCTGACTCTCTTGTGGCCAGGCTTCCCTTGGGAAGCAGCTTCAGCTTCAGGTGATGCCTCCATTGACTCGGTGAAGGAGAGGGAGAGCTCGACGTCCACGTCGACGACGCGGCGGATGTTGCTGTTGAGCTCCCCGATGAGGCGGACGTTGCGGTTAAGGCGTCCGGGGATCCTCGACGCCTGGTTCTGGTTGATCTCGTTGATCGGTTTCCTGTTCTGGTCCAACAGGCTCTGCACTTGCCCAAAGCTCTTGTGGACGGTCTGCATCACCTTGTCTTCCATTTCCCAAGAGTGGGAACGTCTCTCCTCCTTCCATTGATCCCTTCTCGCTCACCAAGCAGTGCAAAGAACAGGAGAAATCCTGGACGGAGACAACCACTGGGCACAATGGCCAATTGCTACAAAAGGGAGGACAGATGGATACAAGTTTTAGCTCAAAGCCGAATCATTTTATGCGAAGAGAAGACGAATCGGCAGCCAAGATGAAACTTCGACTGGAGGGTAAAAAATGATGCGATATAAAAAGAAATAATTTTTATATATGAATAAATATTAGCAGGCTATAACATGTAATAGAATTAAACGAAATCATAATCAAATAAAACATCAAGATATACGTGGAAAAACTCCTCCAATGTGAAGGGTAAAAATCACGGGATATAAGGATCACGTCACTGTGCTCAATATTTTAAATCCTCCCTAATTCTCCCCAAGTAATCATAATTTACTGTAGATTTGATCTAACCTGAGATGAGAACACTGCTAGATGATTGAGAACAGTCTCTCTACGTTATCCTTATTTTATTCCCTTTCTTTCTCCTTGGATTTCTGTCTTTTTCTCCTTCTTTTGCTGCTGCCAAGATCTCTATATTGCTACCCTCGTTGCTGCCCTATTTATGCTCTTTAAGCAGCCACCACCCATCCCCTAATCAGATTTAGGGTTAGGTTAAGAGAGGAGGTGGGTTGTGGGCTATTAAAGTCCAATATAGGTTGAATCTATGGGCTGCCAGCCCAACAACCTCCCCCTTCAGCCCATAAGGGAGGTTGTCCCATGACTCCTCAATGTGAAGTCATGTCGACCAACTATCGGCATATCTTCTGTCTTTTTTTTTAGTAAAGTCTTTGCCAATATGTCTGCTTCGTTGTCATCTGCTTCCTGGTAACTCTCTGGTTTACCTACATCAGTAAGCATCACATACTCATATGTAGAGTATCTTCTGGAAGGTTGACGTTGTCTAGAAGATCTTCTCAACTAAGGTTCTACTAGAACTTGCTCTCCAACTTCTTCTTGCTCAACATGTCCTGTAGG
>LVTN01000066.1:117355-161556 GCA_001649415.1 Musa itinerans | reverse complement strand
TGATTTTCATATCATCCAATTGTTTCCATTTAAACTAATCATGCGAGAAATACTATTGGCCTCCATGTTCTAATACAAAATTAAATCACTACAACCCTACTCTGATACCAATTGATGAGATATAAAGAGAAATAACTTTTGAATATGAATAAATACTAGCAGGCCATAACATGCAACAAAATTAAATGGAACCACAATCAAATAAAACACCAAGATATACGTGGAAAACTCCTCCAATATGAAGGGTAAAAACCACGGGGCAAACTAGAGATAATCCACTATAAGAATAATGAATATACAAATCTCAATCTCTTGCCCAAAACCCTAGCAACAATTACAAGAGAATAACTGGGATACAAGGATCACGTCACTGTGCTCAATATTCTAAATCCTCCCTAATTCTCCCCAAGTAATCACAGTAAGAATCTATTGTAGATTTGATCTAACTTGAGATGAGAACACTGCTCGATGATTGAGAACAGTCTCTTTGCGTTGTCCTTATTTTCTTCCCTTTCTTTCTCCTTGGATTTCTGTCTTTTTCTCCTCCTTTTGCTACTGCCAAGATCTCTATTTTGCTGCCCTCGTTGCTGCCCTATTTATGCTCTTTAAGTAGCCACCACCCACCCCCTAATCAGATTTAGGGTTAGGTTAAGAGAGGAGGTAAGTTGTGGGCTATTAAAGCCTAATATGGGCTGAATCTGTAGGTTGCTAGCCCAACAACCCCCCCTTCAGCCCATAAAAGAGGTTGTCCCATGACTCCTCAATGTAAAGTCATGTTGACCAATTGTCGACATATCTTGCCAAGATCTCTTGTTGGGTTGGCAGCCCACAGATTCAACCCATAGTGGGCTTGAACAACCCACAGCCCACCTCCTAACTTAACCTAACCCTAATTTATATTAGGGGGTGTAGTGGCTGTGTTTTGAAGGTAGAAAATTGTTCTCAATCATCTAGCAATGCTCTCATCTCAGGTTAAATCAAATCTATAGTAGATTCTTAATTACTTGAAGAGAATTAGGAAGGATTTAGATATTGTGCACAGTGTCATGATCCTTGTATCCCAGTTATTCTCTTGTGATTGTTGCTAGGGTTTTGGGCAAAAGATTGAGATTTGTATATTCATTATTCTTATAGTGGATTATCTCTAGTTTACCCCGTGATTTTTACCCATCATATTTTGATAAAAAATTTTAATCGATACTCCTTGAAAACAAGGGAAGATCAAGAAAAATAGTCTGGAACATCAGCAAGAATTCCAGCAAAAAAGATACAATTTTGATGCGAGCAAACAATAGTGACGACAAATACAACAAGAACATAGAGGGAAGGATTTGCATCAAGCATACATACCTAGCAGAAGTTGGAAACTTCAATTCGAGCTTACGGAGAAGGGGAAAGAAATCCGGAAGAGGGTGTGTGTGTTGAGGATTCGGTGCAGAAGAATCTACATTTATGCGAGGATAACATATCTCAGCGGTTCGCAAACCAAAGAAACAAAGACATAGGGCATATCTTAAAGTTGACGTATACGGAGCACTTATTGATCTTGTTTACTTGATCAGATCAACTTCTATAATATTATCATTTAACTAACGACTAAAAAACAGAAATTTATGTTAAAACAATAAATTATTTTGTTCTATATATATATATATATATATATATATATATAAGTAAAAAAAAAATTTGGCGACATCGCCTCTATATATATATAACAACGTGCGACATCGCCTCTCCCGAAACCAGTGACTCCGATTACGATTCAAATTAATGATTTTTAATTTAAAAATTATAATTTTTAATGTATTTTAAATTATTTTTAATAAAAAAAACAATAATTCGAATCCGTCTTAATCAAAACCGCCTGTTTTGATCCATCTACCACTCGACTTAACCGCCGAAAACCTTTGACTCTTACTTCCTAAGTTTTAATTTACTTGAAATTATCCATCCTTTTCTCATCACCACATCTGATAGCTTCTCAGTGCATCTCTCCGACGAGGTTCTGCTCTTTCCATCTTTGTCGGTCTCATCATATTGCACGAGCAATAATTACTATCTTGATTGAGTAGCTTATACCAACACCTCAAAGACTCTGATCATTTTATCTTTAAATCAAATGCTAAGTGTGTATTAATCGAAGGGGGGGGGGGGAGCAATCTCTAGTTTAAGAACTCAATTGCAAACCGATATATCAAACGCATCAATGGTCACATATCCATATCATCAAAGGAGCAATAATTTCTCTACCGTCAAGCAAGCGAACTCGCCTTTTCTCATTGCAAACCGATATATCTTACTCTCTTCTCATTCTTCAATCATATTTTGTTATTTCAATTCCTGATTGGTTTTTGTATGGTTTTGACCAATCCAATCTTTCCTTAATCTTATCCTATAGTGTTGATTCTTGACTTGATCTATGTCTTACGGGTTTGGTTGGTGGTCAGATGAGCGTGGAACCATAGGCGGCTGTTGATCGACTGATGAAATCGCATGCATTGAGGATCTAGAGGCTTGTCGATGGAAAGTGGATCGATGCCTATGATAACAAGACCCTTCAGGTAGGTACCTCTCGAGACGCATGTCATCTTGTTTCCAATTCTTGAAGGTGTTCTTATTTATTTTGGAGTTGATATTCCTAAGGGTATGTCTTCTAATTATATGGATGAAAAATAGGTCGGTCTATGTGGTAGTTTAATTAAAAAACAGTTAGGGAATTGGTAATTACCAAAAAAACAAAAACCATGATGGAATCTAGAAAGAAAATGTCACGATCAAATTTATTTCGTTTCTGATTCTTGAATGTATTCTTGTTTTTTTAGAGTTGATCTTCTTATAATTTTTTTTTTAGTTATACAAACACGTGAAGGATAATAAGACGAGCCTTAAGAAGCAAAGATTAAGATTTATTTTATTTTATTTTTGGCATGTACAAAATCCTGCTATTGGTGATATTATCACTAGTTTTCTGTGCATGGGAAGGAATGAGATAACTGACGCAATATCCTTTGCGATTGAAGTTGTTTAATACTTAAGGTTTCTTAAGAGTAGTATCGAGGTTTATTGTTAATATATTTTAGAATATATTGTATATGCTCTTATGATTTGAAAAATGTCTATACACTTAAGGTGATGTTTATTGGGCATTGGTGATATTGGTAAATTTTACAATATCATGATTGTTTGTTTATGAGAGAAAGAAGGAAAACTTTATAGAAGGTGCTCAACTTAAGGTATCAATCCTAGAGAAGCTTATAAAAAATCCAACGTAAGGTATGTCCTCTCATCCTATAATGCGATCAGGTTCATATTGCTTCAAAGGGGTCTACTGAGAGAACTACAACTACTGATTTTGCTATTTCAACAACACTATGACCTTTTTGAAGCAGATTGGACTCTTTCAAATAACCACTAGGGACAAACATAGAAATGACTTAATCAGAGCAGAGTTAACTATTGTAATAGACCAGGCAAACTGGTTATAAGTTACTGGGCTATAGACTCAAATTAGTGTTGAATCTTGAATTTTAATAATGAAATCAATTGATAAGTTTGTGATCTAATATGCATTTTGAGTGATACAGGACTAGCTTCGATCATAGAGAGACAATTTAACTAAAACAAGAAGAATTAATGTTGGACCGAAGCAGAACATATAAGAAGATTGGACGTCAAGCCAAAGGATCGGTCGATGTGTCGGTAAAAAGTTTCGTGCCATGAGTTTGGGCATCGAGCCAAAAAGATCAGACATTGTGCTAAGGAGATAGGATATTGTGGGAAGTTAACATGCTGATTGGGCAATATGCTGAAGGAGAGGACGATGCGTCGAATGGTCGGACAAAGCGTCGGACAAACCAATGACATATCAGACATGTGATTAATGCTTTGTAATAATTATCTAGATCGGAATAGTTTTAGTTCTAATTAAGTTGGTTTTGAATGTAATTAGCTCAACTAAATTAGGGGCCAACTGGGCCTGAATTAAGATTATTTTGGCCAAGTGGAAGGCCCATTCAGTGACCCAAAAGTTGGGTCAGGCAATGGAACCGCCAATGGCTTAGTCTCCAAGACATAGTCTTTGAGACTATGTCAGGTGATGATAATGCCAGATTGGGCGATGGTACCACCTAGTGTCAGGTGGTGGTATCGTTAGACTAGGCGTTGGTACCACCTAGTGTCAGAGAGTACTGGCAGTGGTACCACCCAATACTAGTGGTGGTACCGCTAGTACCCCAAAATCTCAAGGATTCAAATTTTTGGCTCTAAATTTGAATCCATTTAGGGCTTATAAAAACCCCACTCATCACTACTCGATTGTAATAAGAACTGTGAGCAAAAAGAAAGAAAATATTATTGTAATATTATAAGAACTCCTCTCAAGTTCTAAGTATTGGGTGAAGTTTAAGAGAGGAGTGAGTGGTTGTAAAGGTTATCTCCTAAACCTGTGAAAAAGAGAAAAAGAGTTATAAGAGGATAGTTGGTCTTCGCCCTTTGAAGGAAGACCGTTAGTGGATGTCGGTGGCCTCAACGGAGGAGGAATCGGGAGTGGACGTAGGTCACGATGACCGAACCACTATAAAACTCGGTTTGCATTTATGTTTTGCTTTCATTGTCATTGATATTGCTTTAATTACTTATTACACTTATTCCAAGTCAAGCACACTTTCAATATCTTTTCTGATACGTTTTCTTCGAATGAAAGTTTTTGAATCGTTGAGGTTTTTATCGAAACACTAATTCACCCCCCTCTTAGTGCCGATTTTAGTCCTAATAGTTGGTATCAGAGCCACATTTCTCTCCGTTGGATTAACACCCAAGAGAGATGGCTTTTTTTGACTTTCAAGAGGATCTTTCTATCACTTGTCCTCCTATGTTCAATAGGACAGACTACATGTATTAGAAAACTAGAATAAAAATTTTCTTACTTTTTATGAACTTTGATTTATGGAATATCATTGAAAATGGTTTTTAAAAGTCTTCTAAACTAATGAACGAATAGAACGATTTGGAGAAGAAGATTTTTTCTTTAAATGCTAAAGTGATGAACTCTTTGTTTTGTGCCTTAAAAAAAATAAATTTAATCGAATTTCTATTTATGAAATTGCACATGAGATTTGACATACTCTTGAAATTACACGTGAAGGCACAGTTAAAAATTCTAAAATTAATCTTTTGATGTATATCTTGAATTGTTTCATATAAAGCCAAGCGAAACTATTGTTGATATATACACTTGTTTTACAGATGTCGTCAATAGTTTAAAAGAACTTGGTAAAAGTTTTTCTAACATTGAACTTATAAATAAAATACTAAGATCCCTTCTAAAAAATTGGGATCTAAAAGTAATAGCTATACAAGAAGCAAAGGACTTAAATAACTTTTCGCTTGAAGAACTTATCGGGTCTTTGTTGACCTATAAAATAACATATATTACACATGACAAACATGAGTACAACCTTCCTAAGAATAGAACGGATTTGACACTTCGAATAATAAAAGACCACTTGAGCAAAAACTAAAGTGATGATGATGATGACCTTAAACTCCTTACATTAAATTTAAAAAGCTTATAAAACAAGAATCAAAGAATAAAAATAAACTTAAAAAGAACAAAACAACTTGCTATGAATGCAATCAACCGAGGCACTTCAAAAGCGAATGTCCATAAGTGAAAAAGAAGCTACAAAAGAAGAAGAAAACACTTAAGATAACTTAGAATGATTCGAGTGCATCCGAAGATGAGGAGTAAACCGAAAAAGAAGAGGTGGCGAACTACGCCTTGGTGGATTTCAACAATGAGGTAAGTGACTCAACCAAAACCCATTTATTTTATTATGAAATCACTTAATGCATTTTATGAGTTATTTTTTTAAATTAGTATATAAAATGTAAAAAAGGGGGGATCGTGCTTCTCTTTCTAGTGATTTTGAAAAAAATGATATAACAATTGCATGTTTTATGATAAAGGAACAAAATATTAGATTTAAATCTAATGGTTATACACCTAATAAGATTAAACCTATGTATGTTTTAAGAAGCAATAATGTGTATCTTTATGATTTTTGTATTACTTTTCAATTTTAAATGATGATGCATGGCTTTTGTATGGAAGACTAGAGCATGAAATTAATCATAAAATTTGGAACTAAAAGAACTTTAGCTACTTTTAATCTTATAGGAATCAATCTACATTACTTAAATAAATTTTTTGAATGAAAGAAAAGTGATTTTGATGATGATTTTGGATTTGACAATTTATTTTGACATTTATTCGACATGAGATGTATTTTATATGTATCACTTCATTCTCGTATGATTTTATCTTCTGAGAGAAGATTTATCTAAATGAATCTTGATTCTTGACATTAATGATTTGAGATTTATTTTATCTGAATGAAGATATCTCATTGGATCTCCTATGATTCTATTCACCATTTATTAAAGAGAATATCGATTTTAGAATTCATGACTTAAGATTTTCCTTACTATTTGATCTCCCAAGATTTCTTTTTGATTATTTAAGAGAATATTTGTTAAAATAAATTATGTCTTTTGGTATTCACATGGTCTTTGATATTATCTTTCATGATATGATTTTTATTATGAATAATTTCTTTGTATTTATGGTTATAAACCTTATGTTATGAGTAGAGCATTGATGTAAAGGGAAATGAATTGCACTATTATATAATTCCTCTCTTCTTCTTTCTTTTTGACAATGATAAAGGGGGAGATAAAATTGCTAGTTTGCATGTTCTAAAATAATGTAAAACTTGTTAGCTTAAATATTTCAAGGAGAAAAACTTACAAACTTGCACATTTCAAGAAGAACAATTTGCTAGCTTGCACATCTCAAGAAGCAAAATTTACAAACTTGCATAACTTAAAATTATTACTAGCTTGTATATTGTAAAACTTGCATATCTTAAAAGCTTGGTATATGCACTCTTCCATTTTGTTGATGACAAAGGAGGAGAAGATATGATGTGAATTGAATCATGCATGGTAGGATGTACTTTTTGTTTTAAAGTTTTAAAACATTACATGATTTTCTGAATTCAAAGTTTCTATCAATATGATATATTGATAGAGGGAGTTTAGTTTAAACTCTATCATCAATTGATTGTCATTATAAAAAAGGGTGAAATTATTGAATCTCAGATTTTGATAATGAAATCAATTGATAAATTTGTGATCTAATATGTGTTTTGAGTGACGCAGGACTAGCTTCAATCATAAAGAGATAATTTGATTAAAGTAGGAAGAATCAATATTAGGCCATAGTAGAACATGTCAGAAGATTGAACGTTGAGCTGAAGGATTAGTCAATGTGTCGGCAGAAGGCTTCGTGCCATGAGTTCGGGCATTAAGCCAAGAAGATCAAACATTGTGTTAAGGAGATCGGATGTTGTGGGAAGATAATATGCCGATTGGGCAATATGCCGAAGGAGAGGACGATGTGCCGAAAGGTCGAACGAAGTGCCGGATGAACTAATTACATGTCAGATAACATGTGATTAATGCTTTATAATAATTATCTAGATATAAGTAGTTTTAATTCAAATTAGGTTATTTTAGAATGTAATTAAGCCAACTCAATTAGGGGCCAACTAGGCTCGAATTGAGGCTATTTTGGGCCAAGTGGAAGGCCCATTCAGTGACCCAAACATTGGGTCAAGCGGTGGCACCGTCAATCCAAGTGGTGGAACTACCAATGGTTTAGTCTCTAAGATAGTCTCCGAGACTATGTCAGGTGGTGGTACCATCTAATGTCAGAGAGTATTAGCGGTGGTATTGCCAGTACCCTAAAACCTTGAGGATTCAAATTTTTGGCTTCAAATTTAAATCCATTTAGGGCCTATAAAAACCTCACTCATCCCTGCTTAATTGCAACAGGAATTGAGAGTAAAAAGAAAGAAAATACTATTGTAATATTATGAGAACTTTTTTCAAGCTCTAAGTGTTGGGTGAAGTTTAAGAGAGGGGTGAATAGTTGTAAAGGTTATCTTCTAAAACTGTGAAAAGGAGAAAAAGAGTTATAAGAGGATAATTGGTCTTCGCCCATTGAAGGAAGACCGTTAGTAGATGTCGGTGGCTTCAACGGAGGAGGAATCTGGAGTGGATATAGGTCACAATGACCAAACCACTATAAAACTCGGTTTGCATTTTTGTTTTGCTTTTCATTGTCATTGATATTGCTTTAATTACTTACTATACTTATTCTAAATCAAGCACACTTTCAATATCTTTTCTTATATATTTTCATGGAATGAAAGTTTTCAAATCATTGAGATTTTTATCGAAGCACTAATTCACCCTCCCTCTTAATACCGATTTCGATCCTAACAATTAGATCTATATCCTATTACTTGTAAGAGAACTTCTACTTAACTACTACTTATATTATAAGAGATATTGAAAGGAGATCATTGGAACTTACATGGAAATAGATAGCCTTGTAAAAGTGGGCTTGCTATTGTTGTAGACCTAGATGCGCTTAGGATTGAGCTTACCATTGGAATTAAAATAGATTCAACCTATATTTCTAGGCTTTTATGTTAAAAGAATCAAAAGGGACATGATAGACTACTTATAAAAGCGAATTTACATATATTTTTCAAAGGGACCGGATATCAAGGGGATCAATTCGCTTGGTATACTCCTAAGTATAGTAAGTATAAGGTAGTATTCGTTTTAGATTTGATATATCTTAGCTCATGAAAAGAAATATATCTCCCTTTTTTAGAATTAAGTAAACTATTCAAGTATATAGCCAAGGTATATTAGAGTCTCCCTCTATATTGGGTAAGAAAGAATGTGGATGAGGAAAATGAGCTTGACTATAAATTTGTCTTGAAAATTGATTATAAAGAGGTGCATGACTCAAGCACTGGGAATGAGAAAGAATATAGATAGTTTGACCTGTGAACTATGATGTTAATCTCCAACCACCTCAAACATCACTTCTTCGCCTAAGATACTTCAGTCCTATAAACGACTCCTTCCCGAGAGTCTTCCATTAGCTAGAAATAGAAAGCCTAAAGGAATCAATCAACCTATTGATGAGATGATATGAGATGATGGGAGGGAGCTCTCTAGCCCTTCTTCATTCTTTGACCTTGCTTTTTGATCTCTTATTTTGACTCTTTCATACTAAAGCAATATCAACTTGGTAACCTCATCGGAGGAGGAAGCCGAAAGTGGATGTAGGTCAAGATTGACCGAACCACTCTAAATCTCGGTTTGCATTTACTTTGAGCATCTTATCTTTACTGCAAACCTCCTCAATAGCTTACTGTCTTTTGTTCATTTACAAACGTATTTCATAGTTACGTATTTTCTAAATCAGCGTTTAGACGGAAATCGATTTTATCGTACGAACATCATATTTCAATTTGCGCTTACATTCTGATTTCTATCATAACTGCAAACTGCCTCTATATCTTTGCTTTAACTGCATCTCGCTTAATCATAAGTTAAAGTGATTTACGAATCGGCTTTTCTTACTGAAATCGCTTTTATCGTACGAACGCAGTTTTAATCGTCGAAAGTTTTCCGCTGCACTAATTCACCCCCCCTCCCCTCTTAGTGCTCTTGATCCTAACATCAATTACATTTTGAGATATACAAATCATAATTACAAAGGAGTATTGAACCATAAGAGAAAAAATCAATTTATGCAGACAATGTTCCAAGCATCAAAGTACATTTTCTCAAGTTGTGGGTATCGAAAAATCAAGAGAAAACAACTTATGATTCATTTGATAAATATTCTCTTTGATAAAACGAAAGAATCATGATGAATAATCTTGATTTACATAAAGTTTCAAAATATAATTATCAAGATTATGAATACTAAAAGACCAATGAAACATTTCGACAAATCTCCTTTTAAATAGAAAAAAATATTGATTCATTCAATTGAAAATTTAAATTATAATTGTGAAAATCAATATCATAACTTTAATAAAGCTTCTCTTTAATATATAGCAAGTAAAATAATAGGAGAATAATGAAAAATCTTGATTTATATAAAAAGAATCTCAAGTTAAGAAATTAAGAGAAAAAACATGATTCATTTGGATAAATCTCAATAAGAAAATACGAGAACACATAATAAGAGATCTTGATTCATAAATGATTTAAGTTATAAAACTTGAGAAATCAAGATCATGATTTCGATAAAACCCATTAAATTTAATTTCATAGTCTAAGAGATTCACAAAAGCATAATATACATGGATTCATTAATATTTTATCAAAAAATAAATAAGATAGAGAAAAAAAAATTAAGAAAAATGCTTTCCTATTTTTAGTTGTTTCAATTCATGTGATT
Source organism: Musa itinerans (assembly GCA_001649415.1). Taxonomy (NCBI): domain Eukaryota; kingdom Viridiplantae; phylum Streptophyta; class Magnoliopsida; order Zingiberales; family Musaceae; genus Musa; species Musa itinerans. The sequence goes on along the minus strand of LVTN01000066.1, from coordinate 151,220 downwards.
TATTTCATAGAAGCATGCCTTTTTCATTTATGCTAAATAAAAATATGCATCAACATTTAAAACCAAAAATAGCAAGATTTATCACAAAAATCATCATGACATCAAAATATCAGTATGCATCACTACTTTGGGCATGACATCAAATTCTGGTTTCAAGTTTTCAAGTTATAATATGCACAATTTCAAACTATAAACTCATTAAGCATGATATCATCAAACATGATTTCATAAAGCATTTTCAATCAAAATCAAAAATCATCAAATTAGATACACATTATTTTTTCTTAAAAACATACATAGGATAAATCATTAGATTTAAATCTAACATTTTGTTGTATTTTTATAAAACATGCAATTATCATTATCATTTTCAAAATTAGCTAGAAAAAGAAAAGCATGATCCCCCTTTTTTTATTTATTTAATATTTTTTTTGCTAACTAATTTAAAAATAACATATGAAATGCATTAAGTAATTTTAAAGTAAACTAAGGAGATTTTGATTACCTTGTCGTCGAAAGCCATTAAGGCATAGTTTACCACCTCGCCTTTGTTGGTTTGCTCATCGACTTCGGATAAGCTCGATTCGTCCCATAGTGCTTCCTTTTTCTTGTATTCATAGTAAGTAGTTGCGTTCTTTTTAAGTTTATTTTTTTTCTTCGATTCTTGTTTTAAGAATTTTTTAAGCTTTAATGTGAGGAGTTTAAGGTCATCATCACTTGAGCTTTCGCTTGAGTGGTCTTCTATTGTTCGAAGTGCCAAGTCCCTCCTGTTCTTTGGAAGATTATTCTCATGTTCATTTTGTGCATTGTGCGTCATTTCATATGTCCTCAACGAACCAAAAAGTTCTTCAAGTGGAAAATTATTAAGATCTTTTGCCTCTTGTATTACGGTTACTTTCGGATCCCAATTCTTTGGAAGGGATCTTAATATCTTGTTAACAAGTTCAAAATTTAAAAAATATTTGTCAAGAGCTTTTAAACTATTGATGACATCCGTAAAGCGGGTGTATATGTCAACAATAGTTTCGTTCAACTTCATTTGAAACAACTCGAAATCATGCATCAAAAGATTAATCTTCGAAACTTTTACTCTACAAGTGCCTTCGTATGTGGTTTCAAGAATGTGCCAAATATCGAAAGTCGTTTCCCACGTAGAAACCCGATTAAATTCATTTTTATCTAAGGCGCAAAACAAGGCATTCATAGCCTTTGCATTTAAAGATAATGTTTTTTTCTACAAATCATTTCATTCGTTCATTAGAGTAGAAGACTTTCAAAATCTATTTTTAATGATATTCCATAAGTTTAAACTCGTAGAAAGCAAGAAAACTCTTATTCGAGTTTTTCAATAAGTGTAATCTGTCACATTGAACATGGGAGGACGAACAATGGAAAAGCCCTCTTGAAAGTCGAAAAGTGTCATTTCTCTTGGGTGTTAAACCAAATGAGAAAGAACGTGGCTCTAATACCAACTGTTAGGAATAAGTCGGCACTAAGAGGGGGGGTGAATTAGTGCAGCGGTAAAAATCATCGGTTTAAGAATTCTTCGTACGATAAAAACCAATCGAAAAGATGTTAACTTAAAAATACTTACATAAGTGTATAATGAGGAAGTAGAGCAATGAGCAAGTAAACTGATTTGCAGCAAAGATAAACAATAAAGTAAAAGACAGCAAACCAATTTTATAGTAGTTCGGTCATCGTGACCTACATCCACTCCCAATTCCTCTTCCATTGAGGCCACCGGCATCCACTAATAGTCTTCCTTCAATGGGCGAAGACGAACTACCCTTTTACACCCTTCTTCTCCTTTTCATAGGTTTAGGAGACAACCTTTTACAACCCTCTTTTGTAAGGTATCCGTCATACACCTCCCTTAGAACTCTCTCTAACCTTTAGGAGGAGGGAACTCAACTTTCTAATAGGGTTTACAACAGAGTTTTGCTCCATCTTTCTTTGTTACTCCATGCTATAATAGCTGGGGTATTTATAGACCCAAATGGCTTCAAAACTTGAAGCCAAAATTCAAATCCTTGAGATTTTGGGGTATGGGCAGTACCATCGCCTACAGCCTAACACCAAGCGGTACCACCACCTAGTCTGGCGGTACTACCACCTGGGAGACTGTGTCTGAGTGGTACCACTGCCCAGACTGGCAGTACCACCGCCTGACAGTCTCGGAGATCGAGTTTGAGCGGTACCACTGCCCAGACCAACGATACGATTGCCTAACACAGTCTCGGAGATTGTGCCATGACAGTTCCATCTATTGGGTCACTGTTTGGGCCTTTCACTTGGCTCAACACATCCCAAACTTGGGCCTAGTTGGCCCCTAATTGAGTTAGTCTAATTACATTTTAAACTGACTCAATTAGACTCTAAACTAACTCGATCTATATATAATCGATTACAAACGAATCCTTTATTGTCCGGCATGTCATTGGTTCTTTCGATGCTTCGTCCGATCCTTCGGCGTATTACCCAATCAGCATGTTGTCTTCTCGCAACATCTGATCTCCTTGGCACAATGTCCGATCTTCTTGGCCCGATGTCCGAATTCATGGACCGAAGCCTTCTGCTGACACGTCGACCGATCCTTCGACCCGACGTCCAATCTTTTGACATGTTTGCTTCGGCCCAACATCTGATTCCTCCTGCTTTAATTGATTTACCTCTTCTGATCGAAGCTAGTCCTGCATCACTCAAACGCACATTAGATAAACATTATCAATTGATTTTATCATCAAAATCCAAGATTCAATAAGTCGAGCCACTCGAGGCTCACCTATTTCGCAATTTATATCTTACCTATGACATAGAGATGTCACCAGTGACCTGAGAACATGGTATGCTTGGCCGAGTCACTCGAGGGCATTTTGTTGAATCAGACTCATCTTATAACGATGGTGATGACTTAACCAAACACTATGGTTGGTCACGTCACTTGAGGCTATGATGGTTTGAAGGTCGAACAGGATAAGAATCACAAGGAGTTATGATTAGCAAGGGTTGTCTACCTTTATGAGCTTAGCATAATTGGTCGAGTCGCTCGAGGTTACATTAAGATACCGATCTAGAGATCTACCAGGGGTCTCTGATTCATATATTGGAGGGAGTTGTGTGATTTGTGAGAAAATAGTGGGAGTAGATTAAAATAGAAATTCTTCTCTTAATTGTTTATTTTTCTGCATAATCTGCATGTTATTTATTTCTGCTATATCTTTATTTTCAGAAATAGGTTGTATTTAAATCTCTTACATGACATACTTGATGTCAACCATCTCACTAGTCTAAATTACACCGATTATCTCCGCAACTTGAGAATTATTCTCATGATAGAGAAAATCACGTACGTCCTTGATATAATGATGTCTATGCCCGAGGAAAGGGTAAGCGGGGATGAGATCGCTCACTACGTAAAGTATAAAGACGATTCCACTCTAGCTCAGTATTACATGTTGGGCTCTATGACTCCTGAGTTACAGAGACAGCATGAAAAAATGGATGCCAGATCCATTCTCCTACATCTCCGTAAATTATTTGAGGAATAGGAAATGACTCAACGATATGAGATATCCAAGTGTCTCTTTTGTGCTAGGATGACTAAGGGGATACTAGTTCAGAACTATATTCTAAAGATAATTGAGTGGATAAAGAAACTCACGGGGTTTAAGAATGGTCCTATAGGATGACCTATGTGTAGATCTTGTACTTCAGTCTCTACCAGATTCTTTTTTCTCGGTTCATAATAAATTTTAATATAAACAAGCTTAAGATGACTCTCCCTGAGCTCCTCAATATGCTGAGGGAGGCAGAGAGCATTATCAAGAAAGAGAAGCTAGTTCTCTATGCTAGTGAGACCAAAAAGAAAAGGAAGGCAAAAAAGTCCCTTAAGAAGGGCAAGGGCAAATCGAGTAAAATAAAGGTTGCTAAGAAAGACCCAACAAAAGATAAAGGCCAGTCTTCCACTATGGCAAAGATGGGCACTAAAAGAGGAACTGCAAAAAGTACTTTGTAAAGAGGGTGAAACAGAAGCTTGGAGAAGCTTCAGGTACATTCATGATCAGTCTCTAGTTGTCAAATTTTTGTGATGGTGCATAGTATTAGATACCGGTAGTGCTTATCACATCTACAATTTATTGTAGATTCTAGCAAAGTATAGGAGATTGGCATTATAATCTTTGCATAATGGTTGTTTATACTAGACATTGCTCCACATATCATGAATGTAAGTGTGTCCAAGAGGAAACGAGATGAGGTGAACAGTGCATACCTGTGGTATTATAGGCTTGGTCATATCCATGAGGGAAGGATTCAAAAGTTGCTAAAGGATGGATATTTAGATCCATTCGACTATGAGTCATATGTAACTTGCGAGCCTTGCCTTCGTAGAAAAATGAATAACTCTCCATTTAGTGGAACTGGAGAGAGAGCTACTGAGTTGCTGGAACTCATACATAGTGATGTATGTGGTCCCATATCAACTCATGCCATAAGTGGTTACTCCTACTTTATTACTTTTACTAATGATTTCTCAAGGCATGGGCATATGTACTTGATGAAGTACAAGTCTAAGACCTTCGAGAAATTTAGGGAGTATAAGAATAAAGTAGAGAATCGAATTGGAAAGAGTATCAAGAATCTTCGATCAGATCGAAGAAGTGAGTACTTGAGTACAAAATTCACCCAGTTCCTTAAGGACCATGGGATTCTATCCCAGTGGATACCTCCTTATACACCCCAGCTCAATGGTGTATCCGAAAGGAGGAATCGTACACTATTAGACATGGTGCGGTCCATGATGAGTTTCGTCGACCTCCCCATCTTATTTTGGGGATACGTCCTAGAGACCGCAGCTTACCTTTTGAACATAACTCCAACTAAGTCGGTGGTGTTTACTCCATATAAGATATGGAAAGGGAAGAAGCCCGATCTTAAGGTTAAGATTTGGAGCTGCCCTGCCCATGTCAAAAGACATAGCCCCAATAAATTAGAATCCAGGACGGAACGATGCATATTAGTGGGATACCCCAAGGAAACTAATGGGTATTATTTCTATCATCCCGATGACCAAAAAGTCTTTGTAGCCAAGAGAGCAATGTTCCTTGAGAAGTAACATATTCTTGGCGGAGACAATGGGAGCATGATAGAGTTGAGCGAGGTTGGAAAACCTAGCTCAAGCACTATTCCATAGCCCAAGTCTGTTCAGGTACCTAGCACACAAGTTCTGACTTTACGTAGGTCCGACAGAGTATCTCATCCTCTTGAGAGATATATGGGACATATTAGAGGAGAGAATATTGAGAATATTGATCCTTAGACCTACGAGGATGCTATTATAAGTATAGACTTTGAGAAGTAATAAGAAGCTATGAATTTTGAGATAGATTTCATATACTCCAACAATGTTTTGAACCTAGTTGATGCTCCCAAGGGTATTATACCCATTGGTTGCAAGTGGATCTTCAAGAAGAATGAAGATGAGCCTTGTGTATACAGGAAGATAAATGGGAGCGCTATCACCTTCTTGGTATTATATGTGGATGACATCTTGATCATTGGGAATGATGTAGGAATGCTATCCATAGTAAAGGCTTGGTTATCTAGACACTTCTCCATGAAGGACTCAGGGGAAGCATCATATATCTTGGGGATTCAGATCTACAGAGATAGATCCAAGAGGATGCTTTGCTTGTCCCAATCCAAGTACATAGATACCATTGTCAAAAGGATTGACATAAAAAATTTCAAGAGAGGCCTCATACTGATGAGATATGAGATATTGCTTTCTAGGAATATGTCCCCAAAGACTCTTGAAGAAAAGGTGAACATGGATAGGATACCCTATGCCTCAGCGATAGGGTCTATTATGTATGTCATGCTATGTATCAGGCATGATATAGCGCATGCTCTGAATGTCACGAGCAGATATTAGACGAATCCAAGCTTGGAGCACTGGAAAGTAGTAAAGTACATCCTTAAGTACTTGGGAAGGGCTAAGGATCTTTTACTAGTATATGGAGATAGTAGCCTAAAGGTTGAAGGCTACATGGACTCGAGTTTCTAGTCCGATATCGATGATAGCAAATCTAATTCGGGGTATGTGTTAACCCTGAATAGAGGAGCAGTATGCTGAAAGAGTTCTAAGCAAGATGCTACTGCTGACTAGACCATAAAGGTAGAGTACATTTTTGTAGTAGAGGCAGCAAAGAAGAGAGTTTGGATGAATAAGTTTATCATAGATTTTGGGAGTCGTGCTGGACAGTGCGGAGCTGATTCCCTTATATTGCAACAACTACGAGGCGATTGCTCAAATGAGGAAACTTGGATCTCATCAGAAGTGTTCTGAGGAGGTTTCAACTTATTAGAGAGATTGTAGCCGGAGAAGATGTAGTAGTGGAAAGAGTTCCATCCGAAGATAATATCACAGATCCACTAATAAAGCCATTGTCTCATATTATCTTTGAGCGTCATATGGGTCTGAAGGGTATCAGACATATATGTGATTGGCTTTAGGCCAAGTGGAAGATTGCTAGTCATAGGTGCCCTGCAAGCCAATCACGTGAGTGATGGCACATGTGACATGACATGCATTCTTTTTACTTATTATATTTTGATATTTTATCATTTTATATTACTTGTTGCATATATATATAGTGATGTTCATGGATCTGTGCAATAGGAATCGAATCGTGATGAGATCATGATAATGAGACTGATTCACCTTTAAACATAGACCCTAAATAATCCTAGTCATAGGTTACTCAAAAGGGACATTGAGATAACCAGATAGATTGGTGTGCTATATGCCCGTCCATATAATGGAGGTAGTTGGTCTCATAGCTGCTCGTGTGGGGACACTAAGCATAAAGTGTAGGTGCTTATTAGAGAATGAGTTCACTGATTGATCCGCACATAATACTAGATGATTGATAATGCCTTATTGTCAAACAACGATTATGTAGTCTCAGTAGTGTATCTGGTCCTTAGACTTGAGACATCAAGGATGTCCTGTATGAGTACTCCACTCTTTGATACCAGACTTATAGGTTTGGAAGTTTCAAATCTAGTACAACCAGTTATTGGAAGTGACAATCAACCTTACGAGGGCTATTGAGTGTCGATAGAGGATCATCTGCTCTCGGTTTCATGAGAGTAATATCATATATATTCTTGCTCAAATAAATCCTTAGCCAAGGTCATTTAGATTAAGAGAGAAAGAGTTCTTTGGGAGAATCCGATTAGAGCGAGACTCGAGGAGAAACCATATAGGCCTGACAGCACCATACCCGCTATATAGTCTCTGGGATATTATATAGATAAGGGACTATAGATACATGATAACTAAGGATAAACAAGTCCAAAGGATTGAATTCTCCTATATTGTCTGAGGATTGCGGCGTAGTGGCTTAGTACGTCCGCAATCGATGAGTTGAGTGAATTATTATATAGATAATAATTCACTGAGCCAGAATGAGTTCTGATAGGTATGTCTCACGGTCAGCTCGATATTGGGCCTAGAAGGTCACACACATATGGTAGGTATTGCGACGAGTAGATATTCGGATATGAGATATCCGCTAGAGCCCATATCTTATTGGATATCCAATAAGCTCCTCAATTATTGGATCCCATGGATGAGATCCAATAAGGGCTAATAATAGATTATTTGGTAGATACCCACTAATCTAAGATGTTTGAGTAATTGGATGGAGATCCAATACCCAAAAGAGCGGGATCCATTAGGGTTAACTAGGGGTCTCTATAAATAGGAGGGAACTAAATGCTCATAGGCTAGGGCTTCTTAGTAGCCACATCATATTCTCTTCTGCCCTTCTCTTTAGATAGCAAGCTTAGAGATTTGAGGAGCATCGTTGCAGCCTTACTGTGTGGATCACTACTAGAGAGGAGGACGCTTGACCTCCTTCATCCACTCCCACAAATCTGTAGGGATTCAGGGATATACGATCTCCCTATGTAACACAATCTTTAATATACGTAGTTTTTTGTTTTACGAATTTTGCGCACCAATCTTCGCACGACGACGAACACATCTTTGGGAATTATGGATTTTGTTTTTATGTTCTTCCGCTGTGCATGTGATATCGCCCCCCTGAGATTTCCCAATAAATAGAACATCCACGTCAAGATATATTGTCTTCCTTAGAGCTAATCCAATCAGTTGGAGTTCTAAAAAGCAAAAGACGATCGCATGATCTACTACTGAAGATGAATACTGTACCATCGCTACCACTGTTGCTGAACTCAAATTAGGTCACAAATCTCCTCAAGGAACTTAGTGTCAACTCTACCCTTACTCCTATAATATATTGTGATAATGTTGGAGCTACCTACTTATGTGTCAATCTAGTATTCCACTCATGCATGAAACATATTGCTAACAACTTCCACTTCGTATAAGATCAAGTTGTCAGACATCAACTACGTGTCTCTTACATACAAACGGCTGATCAACTAGCAAACTCACTCACAAAGCCTCTCGCCCATAAACTATTTTCGTTGCATTGGTCCAAGATCGATATCTTTGACAAGAGCTCAATTTTACAGGGCATGATAACAGATGAGATTTTTCCAACTGTACAAGGAAATCTTGCTATTTAGAAAATCCTCTCTTCCAATATGTATAAATAAATATTGTATCAAATTAATTCACGTGTGCTTTGCTTCTACGTTTCACTCTATCAACTATATCTTCGATGTTGATTTAATTGAACTTACTATTGATTTTTGAACAGCTTCTGATCCTGATTTTGACTCTCCACTTGAAGTCATAATTGAAGTTAATCATCTATCTCTCTCTTACTCTGTTTACCAGATTCTATGCAAGACTCAAAACTCACTAACGCTTTACGCACTAAAGCCTTGCGCTAATGGAGCCCTTGTTGATTCTTGAAATAAAGATTCTATTGCTTCTAATCCAATTGATTCTCTTCCTTCTGTTTCTTCTCCAGCTTCTGCTTCATCTGATCCTGATCAACCTGTTCTCTTAGTGCCAACCTCTACTGTTGATGCTGCTAATGCTGATCTACGTATTACTACTCACTTTCCTTTCTTTTCATCTACAGTTGGATCTGGCTCTGCTCTACCTAACCTAACTACGGATTCTGGAACTGCTTTTGATCCTACTGCTCGAACAGGAACTCTACTTGAAATTGCTTCTGATCCCGCTTCCTCACCTGCTCCATCTTCTTCTCCAGCTAGTGATCTTTCTCCTTCTTATGATCCTACTAATTATGTTATTGTAACACTTGAACAGAACCTTTCAACTACATCTTATCTTGTAGACTGAACAGATGAAACTCAGGATTCAACAAGAACAAGGCATTCTGCTGCTTCTGATCTTTCAACTGCTCTAACGACTTCCTTTGGCACTACTTCCTCACCAGATACTGATTCTAATCCTACTTCAGATTTAGCTCTTGATCCTGCATCTTATTCTTTTTACAATGAAACAAGAACAAAAAGATACTCGTCTAATGTATACAGCGTTAAAGAAGTTCGGGCAAATAAAGCTTTCACGCCAGATTGAGAGTGCAGAAGATCACAAATTGCAATGCATGGATTTCTTTTATTATAGAAACTCCCAAAAACAGGACTTAGCTAATAACTCATACTAATGCATTAAGTAGAGCTCCCAAAAATAGGATTTATGATACCCTATAGACATGACTAAGATAGGATGTTACATTTCTATATCTTCATTATTACTATCGACATGAATGGAGCCAAAGTAGTCAACCTAGAATCCAACATTATTATGGATGATATCTAATTTTGAGTTTGTCATATGTGCTAAAGTCATGAAAAAAGAGAATGAGGACGTAGCAAAAGTCATTTCTACCTATTTATTCAACTAGCTTGTGCAGATGAAAAATTAAAATATAATGATCTGACTGTCTTTTATGCTTTCTAAGGAATTAGCAAAAAAAAGAAAAAGAGATATTTTGTGCCTTCTCTCTGTACTCCATGAAGGATGTACTATTTTTTAGTTGGAGCTAGAGGAGTTAATTTGCTTTGGGATGATCCACATGGATGATGCTACCTTAAAATCTTCTTCTATTGAGTTCTCTTTTGTCTGGTGGGTTCAATCGGCTCCTGTGCATCTCATAAATCATCTTGTACTTAGTAGATCATGTAACTTTGTAAGCATCTTTTTTTATCACAATGGTTATCTGCATGGTAGCTAGATGTATTAGTTTTAGTGTTTTATGGTGTGTTTGTCTACTCCTAGTACACAATTTCATTCCCTCTTTTTTCTAAAGTATTCTTATTGCCATACATGAACTTCTATAATTTGGTGTGTATGTCATGATTCATGATCTTTAGCTAATCTCATGTTGTTTCTTGAATATCGTATAAGAAAAGAGAAAAAAAAAAAAAGAGGGTAAGCAAAAAAAATAGCTTAGCTAGTCATGACTTTCTTTGTGCTTGCTATTTTATGTGTATGATAATGACTTGTGAGACGAAAATTATTCTTAAAAAGAAAAATAAACTTATATTTAGTAGCTTTTCTAAAGTTGTGACTCGCCTCAATGTTAATTTTTTTGCTAGAGCTAGCTTACATACTGACATAAACTACATATTACATACACATCGTAATGCTTGTATAACCTTAGTTTATCCTCAAATCTGTTGCCAAAATTATAAGATTTTGTAACATGTTGTACCTGAAACTTGTTGAGAACTTAGACGAGAAGGTCTAAGTTGTTTTTTATTGCCTTTTAGAAGCTTGTATAGATATTCGTAGTCGATTCAGATGTTGTTACATGTTTTAATTTTCTCTGGACAGTTATCCATGCAGAGATACTATAGGATCTCCTTGTGATGTGTTTATAATTGGCTACACAAAATGGCTTCTATTGGCGTTTTAGCTAATGGTCATGCCAGGAGGCATCTATTCTCATTTGGGGTTATATCAGATGTCCAGTATGCTAATATTCCTGATGGTCACTCATTTCTTGGTGTTCCCCGATATCATCGTCATAGCATCCTTGTTTTACAGAGAGCAGTAAGTAACTGAAACGATCACAAGGATCTCCAATTCTTAATGAACTTTGGAGATATTGGACAAGTCAATGAGCACTGTATAGAAAGTCGTAATATGCACAGGGTCACCCAAACACATTGATTGGTGAAGAACCCTAATATGCTGACAAGAACATCTCAGATGGCATGATAAGCCTTGAAAAAAGATTCTTAATGTTCAATGCGGCTGTTGGGAAGAAACAGTCGCTTTATATGTTGTCATCTTCCACCAAGAATGAACATAAGGTAATAATTATATATTGTCATCTTCCTTTGCACCCCGAAGCAGCATCACCTGAGGCACTGTTGTGGAACTATGAAGAGGTATTGGATGCAGGAAAGGCTTGCTTTGCTGGTCATGACCACAAAGGTGGTTACAAAATCAATTCCCATGGTGTTCATCATCGTGTTTTTGAGGCTGCTTTAGAGTGCTCAAATGCATATGGGTATATCGATGTTTATCATGACGAACTATGCCTTTTAGGTACTGACAGACAGATTTAAAATAGAATTATAAATCTTGTGTTTGTTTAACCGAAATGCATCCTTGACTTTTTCATTAGTACAATCTGACTCTTGTGGTCTATGTTCAGCCAGGATGATTATCTACTCGATCCTGTTAATTGCCTTTTGGTTATATTTAGATCGAGGAGAGGTTGAGTTTGATTAATCCTTCCATGTCCTCGCAACTAATTCAATTAATCATCTGCTTTGCCGTGAAGTTAAATCGATGAATTTGAAGATGTTCGAAGAGTTATTTTTATTGGAAAATTATTGATGAAAGAGTCTACAGGCATAGGATTGCACGTAATACATTAGTCAACAGTAAGGTACCCTGCAAGGGGTATATGTTAAGGTGATTGCCCTTATTATGGACATATGAGGTCCCTAATTCTTTGGGAATTCATCTGTTCTTAGGTAGTAGTTTAGTCATATAATATTACTTATTCTGTTTCAATATACCCTTTTTTTTGTCTTTGGAACCATGACTGGAATTTTTAATGATTTATTAGGAAATAACTAAGAAATCATGGACAGCCTAGTGTTGTGATTTACATGAGAGATCTAATGGTTGATTAGTAGGCATACTATCTGTCAATGTCGAATTTATACGAAATCGAGCCAAGCTTATCCTATTTGATAATTATACTTGTAGCTTGAACTATAAGGTGAGGATCTCAATGAAAACTCGACTCCGAGGAGTACAAAAACTTATATTGTTTTGTGGTTAAAAAAATATTCTCAAAATCAGAAATGATTCGAAAAATGTCTTCATGAGATTTATGCTGATATAACAAGTCTCTTTGGTTTGTTTTGTTATGCTCTAACATGTTAAGACTGTGCATGTTGATCGAAAGCTACCATCATACATGATATTTTATGATACTTTTAGATGATATGATAGCTCCTGCATAGTTCATTGAGCATGGATCTAGGGTTTAGGATGGGTTTTGAATTTTACTTTTTTTGTTTATATTTATCGGGGATACACTTGAGTTTAAGATTTAGGATTTAGAATAAGTTCGTTGAGCATGGAACATGATCCACAATGATTATGAATAAAATAATAAAATAATACTTTGAAACTGTTCTCACAATGGATTAATTTTATATAGATTTTTATAATTTTAATTTGGTGGTAAACATTCTTTGTTGAGTTGGCGTCCTCCCTCCGTGGATCGATTTGATGATGTATTAGTTCCAAATATATCTATGTTGAATAAATGTAAGTACTGTGTTTATGTCCTCATTACGTATCTAACTTAATTATGCTTAATAAAAATTTGCGGCTACGTTTGACTCTGAGAATTCTTCGTTGGCTGCAATTTGAAGTTATATTATTCTCTCTAAAAAAAAAGTCAACAACATGACAAAAAGAAGGCAAAAGAAATCCAAGCACAGGATTGCTTTTTGGGCGATCCAATCCCCCTAACATCATATACCGATTAACAGTCACATCAGTAGCACTTTATAACCTTTCACAAAGCCTTTTCGGTATGCATTTGACAAGGAAACGCAGACCATTCCTAATCAAAGCGTGTGAATGTGATAGCTCCTCCATTGGTCCTAACAATCTATAATAACACGAGAAGCTGTCCGCGTGACAGCGTGATGAGTCAACGGCGGAACCAAAAGTCGTACTTCGGACGGTAGTAGTGGTACTAGTAGCGGCAAAATCCGTAGTCAAACGGCGCAACGTGAGGAGAGAGCGCACAACTCTGCGATGGGTGATGAGAATTGAGGAGCGAGCCATTCTCACTTGTTCACAAGAGATGGATCTCTCTCTGCGTAGCACTCGTGTGTTGTCATACTACGTTGTAAGCCCGCTGACTTCGGCTGCGCCTGCGTCTTCGTCTTCCGGTTTTGCCACCACATTTCCTCGACCGCCGTACGCTTTCAAAGATTAGGCCTGCACGTCCATTCTACATACATTAACCAAACGAGGAAGAGGAGGAAAAGGGGCCCGAATCTAGCTATATATACATCTCTCTCACTCTCTCTCTTTGCCTCTCGTCTGCGACCATGTTTGCTTCTCTCCGGAGCACATCTTTGCTTCTGCTTCTGCTGCTGCTGCTGCAGCTTGCCGCAGCCCGGCGCTCGACGATGTTTCATGATTCGGTGGCCTCCGCCGAGAGGATCGAGAAGATGGAGCTGCTGCAGGCTTTGCCGAAAGGACCCGTTGCTCGGTCGGGGCCGTCGACCTGCACGCACAGCACCGCTCGCCGCGGGGAGCGCAAGTGCCCGCTGAAGCTGAACCGAGTCGGCGTGTCTCTCGCTGCCCTGCACCGTAAAGTCAGGCCATCTCAGCCGCCGTTATAGGACCTCTTTATCAATGCTGCTTTGAAGGATGCCTGACATTTCTTAGTTCTTTCTCTCTTCCTTTTTGGCCCTCATTTGTTCGAATGATCAGTTAACTATACATGTTGTGAGTGAAGACTTCAGTGGTGATGGAGAAGATGGAGTGGTGTTGCGTATTTGGTTGCAATAAAAAATTCGTAGAAAACTGCTAACGTTTGTTTGGAAACGTAACCCAATTATCAACGAACTGCTTTTTGGTTTTCATTTTTGGGTGAATTTTCAAAACAAAAAAAAAAACTCTTTTTGAAGGTTTTTCTCGAGAAACGCCTTCGAATTCTTAAAACAGCATCTTTTTTTTCCTATTACTTTCCCTCCCTAACCAATTTTTTTTTTACTGCATTATAATGTTTTTAATAATACCAAGAACATTGGATTACAGTTTTTGTATACTACGTTATAGTGTTTTAATCCTGCAAGACAAAAATATTATGTTTTGTGCCGCGTTATAATGTTTTGTACTGTATTATAATGTTTTACAATATTACTAAAAACACTGTAACGCAATGTAAGCATAATGATTTTTCAAAGTTTATACAAAAAATACTGTATTATAATATTTTTATACTGCGTTACAAAATTCAAAGGGAAGCTTTCTGTGGCAATTCGTCTTTCATTTTTCTAAAAAGTCTAAAAGAAACTTCCTTAAGACATTTCGTCACATTTATCCAAAAGAAAATGAATTGTTCCAAACTTAGTCTTGGAACTTCTAGACCAAAAAATATATATTTTTTATTTTATTTTATTTTTCCAATGTGGTAAATAAATGGTCCATTTTAAACCAAAATCGTAGACACAATCTCAAATCAGCCTTCAGGCCTCTTTTGATCAAAAACATATTAAGACATTTTGCTAGTTAAGTCTAAAAAGGGCAATGTAGAATCCATAAAACTCGCACGGGACATAAAGGAACAGCTTATTAGCTCTCAAATAATATGGTCACAGCCGCAGTATTACAACGATATGGATGATTCCGCATCCATCAACAAAACAGAAGCAGCAGAAACTGCTCGAAAGGGAGACTACATATTCCTCTTAAGAGGTCTCACATTACAAACATGCATCTACAAAACTGATTAGCTATACGGTACTAAGGAAAACTAGATAGTTTTGTTTGGGCTGGCAGAGGGAATTGCTCAGATCTTTTCGTTTGTACCAATGAATTCCAGAATGGCCAAAAAAACCTACGCTGTGAGCTTCTGTGAAGTAGCAGTGTCCATGTGCTGGAGATGTAGCGCCGCTAAAAGCCCCTGCCAGGTTTCACCTGGGCCACCGGTCACTTGGACATCCAAAAGCTTCTTCTGCTTCATATAGTATTCCTCCAACTGCTTGATCTGTAAAAAACATTATGGTTGTTAAGAGTCTACTGGACATATAAATTTGCATATATCATATCTTGTCAGAAGAATGCAAAAAACTGGCTCACAAAAAAGCATTTGCTGCAACATTTAATAAACAGATACATGCACAACATGATGGAAGCAAATTTGCATGTTTAGTTGTGAATGGGTCACCATAAGAGCTAAGTTGGGAATGGATTCATAATTTTCACTATAACTGGTTAGAAGGCGGAGGTGGAATCAGTCCGATCAAGT
The DNA here is from genome assembly GCA_001649415.1 of Musa itinerans. Classification (NCBI taxonomy): domain Eukaryota; kingdom Viridiplantae; phylum Streptophyta; class Magnoliopsida; order Zingiberales; family Musaceae; genus Musa; species Musa itinerans. The sequence goes on along the minus strand of LVTN01000066.1, from coordinate 135,723 downwards.
TGGCTGTCATAGAAATAACAGTTCTATTCAATAATCTACCAGACCAGTACTAATATATACTGACCTGTACCATCTGGTATCACCCTTTAAAAATAAACATAATAATACCGGTCTGTCCACACTTACTAATAGATATTTGAATCCATGGTTAGTAAGATTCATATCCCGATTGCACAGAAAGTGCAACCTTCTCCTTAGCTTGGTCCAATTTGCTGGAGGAAAATCATGGTTGAGCATCCTCAACTCAAGCTTATGTAAGATCCAGTTAAGGGCTAAAGTCAAATTGGTGACTTTGGATGAGCTATACCCATGCCTATCAGAAGTCCACAAGTGATAAAATATACCATGAAGGTTGATGCCACCATGTGGCTAATATCAGAATTCAACTGATATTACTTATAAAAATGCAAATACAGACAAAAAAGGAATCAGAATTCTGTAAATTACTTATGCAACAATATCAAAACTGAAATGGCCACAGAAGAAACACAAAGAAATCATCTAAAATCTTAAGAATTGTTTTTCCTATATAATTCAGCTTTGTGTTTAAAACAAAAATTTTCTCATCCCTTGATTTATCATTCAAAGATTTATTCAGTTGACAATGGCAATGCCTATTTTCCAATCCATTCAAGGTATGTATCTCTACATGTACCAATCATTTTGGTAATGTTTTAAAACTTCCATAAAGCAGAACTAGTTTTGATTGTAAGAAGGAACAGAAGTGGGTCCAATATCAGAAATCATTTTTGTGTCACTTGAGGCCCATATATTTCAGGAAAATAAAGTAAATGTCTAATAATTTTATGGACTCACTAGCAATTAAAGAAATGTTGTGTGGTGGGTAAGCATCGCATGAATTATTTAACTAGCAACTCACGTCTACTAAAGTTATACATTAGAAGAACTAAGACAATCAAATTAGGGTACCCTATTCCTCTAATAAAAGGATGACAAAATGATATAAACACTAGTGCGTACATCTCCCTCGCAAGAGGGTTGAAACACAAATGGGTTTCTTGCCCTTGTTCTTAGGGTACCCTATTCCTCTAATAAAAGGATGACAAAATGATATAAACACTCGTGAGTACATCTCCCTTGCAAGAGGGTTTGCAACACAAATGGGTTTCTTGCCCTTGTTCTTATTTGACAACTCAAAAGATATTTAGTTTGAAAGATATGCAGACGTAGAAAAAATTTGCCATGGCGATAATCGAAGGTATGATGGTGACTCTCCAAATATGAAAAAAAATATATACTAGTGGAGTCAAATGGAATGATAAGGTGCACCATTACATCCATCTCTTGGAAAATTTTAGGTTTATTTAACTGAATCAGAAAAATAGGTATCTAGGAGAAACTCAGCTGGTTTCCCAAACTTATTCTTTGCATAGCCCGTAGATCATACCACGAAAAATGGATTCCAAATTCCAGCACAAACCAGAGCTAAAATAGCATACTAGTTAGCAAGTGTTAGAATAGGGGAAAAAACACTCAGATTAAAACAAAGTGATAATGCTCAACAAGTTCCTAGATATTTCAAAACTTTCCAATTTCCAAATATCAAGATCAATGCTGCCTCTTACTAGAGATTCGCACTTCTTATAAAATTTTAGAAATACCTGCTCAGAATAGACACGGAATTTCTCCATGCAGGAATCCTTCATATCCACTGCAGCAGATGATTTTAGTTGTGCATGTCGTGTTCGTGTAGCCAAACAGAGATTAAGGCTTGTTGACTCTGAATTGCTAGAATCAAATGTCTTCCCACAGTGCGAACAAATATCAGCACCAAAGTGTTTCTTCACCAAGCAGTCATCTCGGCATTGTAAGTTCACTACCAAATCTATATTTGCTATTTGATCAAGGATCTCCTGAGAATAAAAAAAAAGGAAGATAGAAATAAGAGAATGCATTCTCAAAAAGTATATGCATTCATATATTTGATCTTAGATTCCACTAGAAATATAACAGCCATTGCTAGCAAGAACAACTGGTTTAACAGCACTCCTGTGAAAATCCTAAACACACAAAATGATCAGAAATAAGAAATTAGGCATCATTAGACAATTATAACATATTTAATCTTTGCAAGAAAACATGTGATGAGATAAAAATACAAGACAAGCGTAGGCTAATTCTGCTTTCTTTCATAACACCTTCTATGTGAACACAAAACACACAGCTGATCTATCCATAAAAGAAACAAGGTTAGTTTCAATTAAAACCTTTGAAATATTAGACTTAAGTCAACCAAAACTAGAAAAAGGCAATGCAGGACAAGGAACAGCACAGGGCTTACAGCTTGGATCCTCGTACGTGGGATTCCATCAAGAATGAATCCAGTTTCACCTCTCTGGTATCCTTCCTCGAGCCTTTTCGACAACAACCCGAATATGATTTCCTCTGGCACCAACCTCCCTTCGTTCACAACATTCGCAATCTTCAAAGCACCAAAACAAATAATTAACACCCAAAACAATCAAAGATAACAAACCAATTTTAACAGTACACTGAATTCAATATTCGGGTCAAAATTTCACATCCAATAACAATAAATTCCTTTGTTTTTTGAGCGAATTCCTGAAAAAAGCCCTAACCTTTAAGAACTTCCCAGATAGTGCCCAACTTTAAAAAATTCCGACAAAGCACCCTTTTGTTCAAAATGACCATTCTAGCCTTTCACCAGCCATCCCCTCCGCCCCACCTCTAGCCCGTCGGCCACCACTTCCGCTGTCGCCCTTGCTGGACCCCAACAATCTACAACGATGATGCTTGCCCAGAGCAGGTGGGGGGTGACCCCACACACATTAGAGGGGGGCGGCCAGACCTCGCGTGAAGGCTGCAGCAAAGGAGGCAGCCTCGAGCGCAACAGAGGGGGGCAGCCAACCCTCGAGCGAGAGCTACAGGTGGAGGGGGGCGACCAGCCCTCGCGCACGGCGAAGGGAGGCAACCAACCATCGTGCAAGGGCTGCAGGTGGAGGGGGGCAACCCCGCACGCAACGGAGGGGGGCAGCCAACCCTTATACGAGAGCTACGAGCAACAACAAACCCTCATGCGAGGGCTACAGGATGACGGAGGTGAGTCCAATGAAAGAATGGGCAAAATTATCTTTTCTTATGACCAAGGGCGCTGTTTTAAAATTTTTCAAAGTAGGGGTGCTATGTGAAAATTTTCAAAAAGTATTAACTTTTTCTGAAAATTTGCCCTTGCTTTTATCTATTATTGTTATTATGAATTTTACTATTATTGTCTCTCAAAGGTTTAATCTCCAACGAAACAATGAGCAGATACGAAAAGTAGAAATTTCATGCCGCCAGAACAAATGCTTAGTGACGCTAAGTTCCAGAAACCCTAACACAGGAACTGCCACTAAATGACGAAATCACCCCTCTAAGGTTACGTGGCCAAGCCATATAATAGAACAAATCATGATCGTCACTATGCAAATCAAGGTTCATCGTAGCACAATGTGCTATCTGATATGAACGATACACACCAATCCAATAAGGGACTGGTATGGGTGGTATATGCCGATCTACCAATATGTCCCACTGTACCATTTGTTGGTACATCAGTACAGTTCGATACATACTGTACCAACGATCTTAACGGTATGGACCGGTAAGATGATCCATGACTCAAATAGCCCTCTCTAGCACAGAAAAGATGTTCCAATCCAGGAATGAATCCGATGGCACAATCACCAAATTGAGACCACAGATCGAACAAAAATTACAAGAACTACATTTGTCTAAGGTTACACAACATAGGAAATTGATCTGCACCCAAAATTGGAGAAAGGAGTCAAGAACTGGATCCAAGAAGGGGAAAAAATGATGGCATGAAGAATGAATTAGACGGAGGAGAGAGGGAGAGAGATATTTTCTTGTAGAGGGAGGAACTGGGGTTCAGCTCCTGGCAGACGAGGGATCCCATAAGATGTAGGGGACGTCGAGGAGCTCCGCCAAACGCATGGCATACACATGCCTCTGCACCTAAGGGCTCCTCATGAACACCCACTGCACCCTCCTCGGCTTCTCTTACCGCAAGCATCTGTGGCCACTGCAGCGGCGGCGGCGCTCCTCCCACTCCGTCCAGTACTCCACCTCCGCCAGCGCCACGGCGCCGAAGGACCGGCGGTGCATAGGCGGCGGCGCGAACACCCGTCGGGCGAGGGATCGTGCTGCGAGGGCGCCTAAGCGGTGGATCCCGGCAATGGCGGCTGACCCGAGCTTCGATCTCCTCCTCTTCGACGCCGTCAGTACGGAAATGCTTAGTGACGTTTAGTTTCAGAAACCCTAACGCAGCACAATGGCAGGAATTGCCGCTAGATGACGAAATCACCCCTCTGAGGTTACGAGGCCGAGCCATACAATAGGACAAATCATGGCCGCCACTACGCAAATAGCCCCCTCTCTTACACGGAAAAGATGTTCCCAATTCGGGAACGAATCCGGCGACACAATCACCAAATTGAGACCACAGATCAAACAAAAAATTCCAAGAACGACATTTGTCTAAGGTTACACAACACTGGAAATTGATCGGCACCCAAAATACGAGAAAGGAATTAAGAATTGGATCCAAGATGGGGAAAAAAATGATGGCGTCAAGAATGAATTAGATGGAGAGAGAGAGAGAGAGAGAGAGAGAGAGAGATACTTTCTTGTAGAGGGAGGAGTTGGGGTTCAGCTCCTGGCGAACGAGGGAGCCCATCGAGATGTAGGGAACGTCGAGGAGCTCCGCCACGCGCGTGGCGTACACATGCCGCTGCACCCCGGGGCTCCCCATGAACACCCACTGCACCCTCCTCGGCTCCCTCTCCCCGCAAGCGTCCGTGGCCGCTGCGGCCGCGTACCTGCCATGTTCCTCCTCCTTCTCCTCCTCCCACTCCGTCCAGTACTCCACCTCCGCCAGCGCCGCGGCGCCGAAGGACCGGCGATGCATAGGAGGCGGAGAGAACACCCGCCGGGCGAGGGATCGTGCTGCGAGGGCACCCACGCGGTGGATCCCGGACATGGCGGCTGACCGGGCTTCGCTCTCCTCTTCGATGTCGTCGAGCGTGTGGCAGGGTTTAAATCCCCCCTCCCCCGTCTCTCTCTCTCTCCCCCCCCCCCCAAAGACGTGGCTAGGGCACTCTATTCCTCAATAGAAATGTACAAAAGCCCTTCTCGTAGTAATTAATCTCAATAATGCAATTACTTGAAAGCCATTGCCCATGTACATAAATTTGTTTATTTATCAAGAATAATTTTGACTAACAAATTGCAATAATTTTCTAGGACTTGTGATTGAACTGAGTGTTTATTCGAAATAATAAAAAAATGCTCAAATTTGTAAATATATTGAGTCATAACCTAATATTTTAAGCTTTCGAGATTACTTATCACACTATCAATTTTTTTATCATAATATTAGAGAATATGATATGTTATCACTCTTTTCTTTTGGTATATCATCGATACTTGTTTAACACTGCTTTTTGTCTCATATTCAAATTCACTTATTAGCATCATATACGTAATTTAATATAATATTTTTTAAAAAAAAATCAATTTAATCGATTTACATTATGCACTTGGATTTAATTTTAATGTTAGATAGAGTCTTGTTTACTCGTGAAAGGAGATATTAAAACTTATGAAAATATTAGGTCCCTTCATAATGGCTAAAGTAGGGTTAATGATCACCCAAATAAAATATTTATGAGTGATTTATTAGTCTCTCAATGAATTAATGTTTATGGTAATAGATATCGAGAGAAGAAATAACAAAGTTAACACCGTCAATATTCGTCCCGAGTCTAGATGGAAAAGATGAATAATTATATTTGGTAATTGATAATTAGTGTAAAACTATGTCATATCTCATGAACATAAATCTTAACTGATTCCAGTATAGAGCTAGGTCATTATTCAAAAGTGACACAAGGCATCTTCACCGCCTAGGTGTCCCAATTGCAAACGACCGATTAAGAGGTTGTCCAGAAGTAGCCCATAACATTGGTGTCAGAATGTAATACCAAGTAGGCAAGTGTTCTCTTAATGTTTTGGACTAATGGGAGTAAAAATATTAGTCCAATAGAGGGTTAGATTACCAACTTGAAATATAAAAATACTTTTAGATAAGGGATTAGAATTTGTAAAGATTATTAACATAAAAAATATATTTATTATTTACTTATAAGAAACTAGATGGACAAGAAAAAAATAGATTGATAGTATTGGATTTAAAAATTGATATACTAGAAGAGTTAAACACAAAAATAGTGTAAAAATTATAGAATTATTATTGATAAGGATTTTAAGAACAATGTTGTAGATGTAAAAATATTTGAAGATAAAATTATAGTTCTAAAATTTGTGAAATTATAAGATGTTTTGAATGTTATTTGTGTTCATGTTGTTGAATCCTTAATTTTGATAATAAAATCAATTTATTAGACTAATATACCTTTGAGATAAGTAACGTAGAAAATATTTCGATCATAGACTTAGACCACCGAAGGCCACCTGTTCAACTGGAGAGTCGAACGTTGTGCTAGAAAATTATCATGTCAAAATTTGATGTCAAGCCAAAGGATTAGTCGATGTGTTAAAAATCGAACTTCGTGCTAAAAGTTCATGTATCATGCCAAAAGGATCCAATATTATGTCGAAAGACTGGATGTTATAGGAAAGTTGATATGTTGGTGGAATATGTGATATATTAAAAGAAAGAGCAATGTACCAAGGCTTCAAATGAAGTACCAACAAATCGGATGACATGTCAAACGAGTATAGGTGCCGAAAGCTTTGTAAATGTGTTAAATGTATGGTTGATTTATCAAAGTCTTTAACGAGATTATTTTGAGTCAATTTAAACTAGTATTAGATTGAAACAAAGCGCACTTATCAAGAAAACTATTAGGCTTAAAGTTGGACTGGGTTGGACCCATTAGAAGACCAAATCGATGGCCTAAACTGGCCTAGGTGGTGGTACCACTAGGCCCAAGTAATAGTATTATCTAAGTCAACCGATAAACATTATTTGTACTTTATCAACCTTTTCGGTGGTACTACCACTTATGACGGTAGTAGTACTTACTATGTAGGTCAGTAGTAGTACCATCAGAGTCTAGATTGCAATATAGTTGTGGTGATAGTACTAGCAGTGTTGGTGGTAGTATCGCTTGTACGCAAAAAATTTTGAGGTTTAAATTTTTAGCTCAATTATTGAAGCCTTTTAGGCCTATAAATACCTCACTTAGGCTTGGTTGATTGAGCATCCATTTCTAAGCTAATAAAGTATTATAAGCTCTTATTTTAAGCATAGTTTAACTCTCCTCATTCTCTTAAGTTTGATTATAATTTTAAGTTGTAGGAGATAAGAGATTTTTTTAAAAAGAGTGTGAATGTTATCTCCTTAGCTTGGAAAAAAAAAAATTGTCACAATGGTAGTTGGTCTTTATTTGTTGGAAAGAAGATCAACAGTCAAAGCAGATGATCTCGAGAGCAAAAATCAAAAGTGGATATAGGTCAGGAAGACCAAACTATTATAAATTAATTTATCTCTCTTTACTTGCCCTTTACTTTTGATTTAGTTTTATTCTTTTTACTTATAATTTTAACTTGATTAATTGAGTTTTTGAAATATATTGATTTATCGATCAAGTTTTAAAATCAATTTAAAATGCTATTACACTAATTACTCCCCCTAGTGTCATTAAAGATCCTAACAATTATTACCGGTATAAGATTCTCTCATTTGGATTAATACCTAAGAGATAATAAATTATATTTTCAAGTAATCAAAAGGGATACTCTATCACATCCTCTCATGTTGAATGAGATAGATTACACCTATTGAAAGACATAAAAGAGGACTTTTTGCTTTCTATGAATTTTGATTTATGGAATATTATTGAGTTTGGTTTTCAAAAATCTTCTAAATCGATGGATGAATAGAATGATTTTAAAAAGTGAATATTTTCTTTAAATACTAAAGCTATGAATACTTTATTTTGTGCTTTAGATGAAAATAAGTTCAATTGAGTTTATACTTATTACATTATACATAATATATGATACACACTTGAAATCACTTAATTAAGCACAAGTAGAGTAAAAAATTCACAATTAACCTTTTGGTTATAATTATAAATTATTTAAAATAAAGCAAAGCGAATCTATTAGTGACACGTATACCAATTTTCCAATTGTTATCAATGGATTAAAAGTTCTTGGTAAAAATTATACTAATCTTAAATTGGTGAGTAAGATTTTAAAGTCTCCTCTTAAAAGTTAAAATCCAAACATAACAACAATCTAAGAAGTTAAATACTTAAATAACCTTTCTTTTAAAGAACTCATAGGATCTTTAATGACATATGAAATGACATGCAAAACATATGATAAAGAAGAAAAAAGCCTTCTATAAAAATGAAGAATATTGCTCTCAAATCCAAAAAAGATTACTTGAGTGAAAGCTTTAGTGATGATGATAAAGATATAACACTTACAAAAAATTCAAAAAGTTCATGAGAAAAAATAAGACAAATCTAACAAGAAAAGAATATAAGAATAAAAGTGAGTCCAAGAAAGAGATAGTCACTAATATGCTATGAGTGCAAAAGGTTAGGACACTTTAAGTATTCACAATTAAAAAAAAATCATCAACCCAAAAGAATAAGAAAGTATTCAAGACAATATGGGATAAATCAAGTGAGTCAGAAGTGAAAAAATAAATCAATCAAGAAGAAGTGACAAATTATGCCTTAATGACTTTTAATAATGAGGTATTTGACTCTCGTAAAACTTCTTTATCACATGATGAATTACTTGAAATATTTCATGATTTATATGATGAACTTAAAAAGATTGATAAAAAATATAATTTACTAAAAATGAATCATATCTCACTTGCTAATGAATTTGATGTATTAAAAAAATAAGTATGACAAATATATATCAGCATCTTGTACTTCTTTGTGAAGATTTAGAATCATCTCATCTTGAACTTAAAATAAGTTATTTCAAAAATCATTAGAATTACATGCCTTGAAAAATACAAACAATGACTTACTTGCCATAAATGAAAAACTTAAATATTACTTAAAAGAGTCTTAATAATAATGATGTAATAGAATCATTTGAAAGAGAAAAGATGTTCTTACGACATATATTACAAATTTTAAAAATTAAAAATAAGTCACTTGACATGATTCTTGATAAATAAGATTGTATATTAAGAAAAGAAGGTATTAGCTTCACAAGTAGTAGCAGTCATTTAAAAGTCAACCAAGTTTGTAAAAGGACCTATATTGCATACTCATACACATCAAAAAGTTAAATATAATCTTTTATAAAAAATTTGATCACTATGCTTATACAGACTCTCTTTATAACTATGCTTACACAAGCTCTCTTAAGAAATATAACCAATTTAGATTCCTAAAAAAATCATAAGTAATTTAAAGCCAAAAGACAAGTAGATCTAACCATAAATGACATAAAGTTAAATGGGTAACTAAAGCAAACCCTCTTTCTTGTAGGTATGTCGTCAAACAAGAGCTATAAGTAAAAGATGATATCTTAATAGTAGATACTCAAGGCACGTGATCAGAGATCCAATAAACTTTTTAAAACTCACTAGCCAAGATGAATGATATATTACCTTCGAAGACAACAACAAAGAAAAAATCATTGGCATTAGAAATATTGGTAATAAAATAAATATCTTGATTGAAGATGTGCTTTTGGTAGATGACTTAAAATACAACTTAATAAGCATCAAACAATTTTATGATAAGGGATATAATGTTAAATTTGAATCTCATGCTTATATCATAGAAATACATACTAAGAATAAATATATGATAGCTTTAAGAATAATAATGTTTATACTATTGATCTTAATAATTTTCTTAATACAACATATATTTTTATTTTGAATGATGATACATAGCTTGCATAAGAGGCTAGGACATGCTGGTATAAAATTAATTTCATGAATTAAAACTAAAGAACTTGTAAGAGGAATGTCTAAAATCAAATTTGTTAAAAATAAAATTTATGATGTATGCCAATTAAGAAAACATATTAGGAGTAGCTTCAAACCAAAAAATAAAGTACATTTAGACTATTACAACTAATTCATATGGATTTATTAGACATGTTGATATCACAAGTTTTAAAGATAGTAAATATGCTTTTATAATTATTGATTGCTATAGAAGATATATTTCTTAACATATAAAAATGATTGTTTTAAATATTATACTAATTTTTATAAATAAGTCCAAAATAAAAAAAGTTTTATGATCTCTTCTATTCGTAGTGATCAATGTAGTGAATTTAACGATCATAATTTCTAAAAAATTTATGATTTGAATGGGTATGACTATAATTTATCTACTCCAAGAAATCTATATCAAAATAAATTTATTAAAAAAAATAATAGAAGCTTATAAGAGATGGCAAGGACTATGCTTAATTAATATAACTTACCAAAAATACCTTTAGACCGAATATCGCAAAAATTAAGTCGATTCGAAACTTTCGGCTTAATAAAAACGTATCAAAGAAGATATTAAAAGTGTGCTTTAGCCGTTAACACAACATGCTATATCATGAATAAGATTCTTATAAGACCTCATCTATCTAAAACTCCTTATGAATTACAAAACAATAAAAGACCAAGTGTCTTATATTTCGAACTCATTCTTTGTTAAAAAAATATTTATATAAATGTCATCTTCTTATCTCAAATTGAGTCTAAATGCATTGATGATGCTTTTAAAAATGACTCATGAGCCTTAGCAATGCATAAATAGCCAAATCAATTTGAAACAAAATAAAGTTAGATACTTATTCATAAACCTAATGATCATCTTATGATTGATACTAAAAGGGTCTTTGAATAAGCAAGATGAACAAAGTGTCATGATTTGAAACAAGAAATTCTCACAAGATTACAATAGTGTTTTCCCTCATTTTTGTTCTAAGTTTTTTTTTGTGTTTACTGAGCAAGGATAAAGGCTAGATTAGTGGCCAAAGGTTTTAACCAAGAAGAGAGTATAGACTATAAAGAAATCTTTTCTCCTATGGCTACACTTAAAGCCAAAAGGAGCAACAAAAAAGTGCACACTAATTTTATAGTGGTTCGGTCATCGTGACCTACGTCCACTCTCGATTCCTCCTCCGTTGAGGCCACTGGCGTCCACTAACGGTCTTCCTTCAATGGGCGAAGACCAACTACCTTCTTACAACTCCTTTCTCCTTTTCATAGGTTTAAGAGATAACATTTACAACACACTCACCTCTCTCTTAAATTGAAATCAACACTTAGAGCTAGAGGAGGGGAATTCTCACAAGATTACAATAGTGTTTTCCCTCATTTTTGTTCTAAGTTTTTTTTTGTGTTTACTGAGCAAGGATAAGTAGGGTATTTATAGGCTCCAAATGACTTCAAAAAATGGAGCCAAAGTTGAAATCCATGAGATTTCAAGGTATTGGCGGTACCACCGCCGGTGCTGGGTGGTACCACCATCTATCAATTCTAACACTAGGTGATACTATCGCTTGACACAATGACATTGGGTAGTACCACCACCTAGTCCAGTGGTACCACCGCTTGACACAGTCTGGAAGACTGTGTCAGCCAAGGTTTTAACCAAGAAGAGAGTATAGACTATAAAGAAATCTTTTCTCCTTTGGCTACACTTAAAGCCAAAAGGATACTCCTTGCCTATGTATATTTTAAAAATTTTAAATTATTTCAAGTAGATATCAAAAGTGTTTTACTTAATAGTTTTATTTCGAAAGAAGTTTATGTTAAACAACTAGTTGGATTTAAAAATAGACCTTTTCCAAATCATGTTTATAAATTATATAAGACTATGTATGGATTGAAATAAGCCCCTAAAGCTTAGTATAAAAGACTTAGCTCTTTTCTTCTTCAAAATAATTTTTCAAAAGGCAAGGTCGACACCATATTATTTATTAAATATTTTAAAAATATTTTTTATATTTAAATTTATGTTAATAATATTATTTTTGTATCTACTAATGAATTTTTATTTCAATCATTTGCTAAGAATATGAGCCAAGAATTTGAAATAAGTTTAATGGCTGAATTAATATTTTTCTAGGATTATAAATTAAGTGACTAAATGATGACATTTTCATTAGTCAAACCAAGTATACTCTTAATCTATTAAAATAATTTTATATAAATAATGCTAAGACTATCAACACATCAATGAGCATTTCTAATAAATTAGATATAGACAATGAAGAAAAATACTTTGATCAAAAGACTTACAAAGGCATGATAGGTAGTTTATAGATAAAAAAAGTATCTCTGGAACTTATCAGCTCCTAGGTTATGCACTTATTTATTTGTTATCTAAAAAATAATACTTTATCACACTATATGAAGCTAAAGATGTTGCAATTGTGCATATTGTGCACAAGTAATTTGGATGAAAAATACTTTAGAATATTATGAATTTTGCTTAAAAAATATCCCTATAAAATGTGATAATATTAGTATAATTTATTTATTAAAGAATCCTATTCAACATTCTCGAACCAAGCATATTGACATTAGATATCATTTCATTAAGGATCATATAAGTAATCATGACATATCCTTGGATTTCATTAACATAAAACAAAAGCTAACAGACATTTTTACTAAATCACTGAGTGAGGAATAATTTGATTTTATTAGAGGAGAACTAGGCATGTTAAATTTTTCAAATGCATAATCAAAGACCTTTTGCTATTTATTCTCCTATTATTCTTTCTTTTTACTAATGACTAAGAAAGAGATTTATCCAAATGAATTATAATCTTTTACCTAACTTCTTGATGTTTGTAAGTTGAGATTTATTTTGTAACTCTTTTATATCAAGTTAAAATTTAAAACTTAAATGAACATTTATTTTTGAGCTTGAATCATAATATCAATAAAATTAAATTTCTTTCAACTTGATTCAGTATAAGTATTTAAAAGGATATATGATCATTTTGTTAGGATTGTGACTGACACTAAGAGGGGGGGTAAATTAGTGCTATCGCAAAAATTAAGTCGATTCGAAACTTTCGGCTTAATAAAAACGTATCAAAGAAGATATTAAAAGTGTGCTTTACTTAGAATAAGAGTGATAAACAATTAAGGTAGAAAACAATAGTAATGAAGAGCAACAAAAAAGTGCACACTAATTTTATAGTGGTTCGGTCATCGTGACCTACGTCCACTCTCGATTCCTCCTCCGTTGAGGCCACTGGCGTCCACTAACGGTCTTCCTTCAATGGGCGAAGACCAACTACCTTCTTACAACTCCTTTCTCCTTTTCATAGGTTTAAGAGATAACATTTACAACACACTCACCTCTCTCTTAAATTGAAATCAACACTTAGAGCTAGAGGAGGGGAATTCTCACAAGATTACAATAGTGTTTTCCCTCATTTTTGTTCTAAGTTTTTTTTTGTGTTTACTGAGCAAGGATAAGTAGGGTATTTATAGGCTCCAAATGACTTCAAAAAATGGAGCCAAAGTTGAAATCCATGAGATTTCAAGGTATTGGCGGTACCACCGCCGGTGCTGGGTGGTACCACCATCTATCAATTCTAACACTAGGTGATACTATCGCTTGACACAATGACATTGGGTAGTACCACCACCTAGTCCAGTGGTACCACCGCTTGACACAGTCTGGAAGACTGTGTCAGGGCAGTACCACCACCCAGTCTGGTGGTACCACCGCTTGACATGATTTGGGAGATTGTGTCTGGGTGGTACCATCGCCTAGTCTGGGCAATACTATCACCAAACCCTACTATAGGACATTGAATGGGCCAAACAATAAGCCTAATTCAACCTTAATTCAGGCATAATTGGTCCCTAATTGAGTTGGCATTGTTTCATCCCAATACCGACTCAATTAGACCTAAACTAACTCGATCTAGACAAATTATTATAAAACATGAATCATATGTTGTTTAGCATGTCATTGGTTCTTCTGATGCTTCGTCCGATCTTTCGGCGCATCGTCCTCTCCTTTGGTGTATTGTCCAATCGACATGTTGACTCCATCAACTTTCGATCTCCTTGTTGCAATGTCACAAATCCTTTGGCCTAATGCCCGAACACATGGCATGAAATCCTTCTGCCAGCACATTGACTGATCTTCCGACCCGACGTCTAATCTCCTAACATGTTCAACTCCAGCCCAATGTTTGATTTCTCCTGAAAAATACTTTAGAATATTATGAATTTTGCTTAAAAAATATCCCTATAAAATGTGATAATATTAGTATAATTTATTTATTAAAGAATCCTATTCAACATTCTCGAACCAAGCATATTGACATTAGATATCATTTCATTAAGGATCATATAAGTAATCATGACATATCCTTGGATTTCATTAACATAAAACAAAAGCTAACAGACATTTTTACTAAATCACTGAGTGAGGAATAATTTGATTTTATTAGAAGAGAACTAGGCATGTTAAATTTTTCAAATGCATAATCAAATACCTTTTGCTATTTATTCTCCTATTATTCTTTCTTTTTACTAATGACTAAGAAAGGGATTTATCCAAATGAATTATAATCTTTTACCTAACTTCTTGATGTTTGTAAGTTGAGATTTATTTTGTAACTCTTTTATATCAAGTTAAAATTTAAAACTTAAATGAACATTTATTTTTGAGCTTGAATCATAATATCAATAAAATTAAATTTCTTTCAACTTGATTCAGTATAAGTATTTAAAAGGATATATGATCATTTTGTTAGGATTGTGAATGGCACTAAGAGGGTGGGTAAATTAGTGCTATCGCAAAAATTAAGTCGATTCAAAACTTTCGGCTTAATAAAAACATATCAAAGAAGATATTAAAAGTGTGTTTTACTTAGAATAAGAGTGATAAGCAATTAAGGTAGAAAACAATAGTACTGAAGAGCAACAAAAAAGTGCACACTAATTTTATAGTGGTTCGGTCGTGGTGACCTACGTCCACTCTCGATTCCTCCTCCGTTGAGGCCACTGGCGTCCACTAATGGTCTTCCTTCAATGGGCGAAGACCAACTATCCTCTTACAACTCTTTTCTCCTTTTCATAGGTTTAAGAGATAACATTTACAACACACTCACCTCTCACAAAATTACAATAACGTTTTCCCTCATTTTTGTTCTAAGTATTTTTTTATGTTTACTGAGCAAGGATAAGTGGGGTATTTATAAGCCCCAAATGACTTCAAAAAATGAAGCCAAAGTTCAAATCCATGAGATTTTGAGGTATTGGCAGTACCACCGCCGGTGTTGGGTGGTACCACCGTCTATCAATTCTAACACTAGGCGATACTATCGCTTGACACAATGACATTGGGTAGTACCACCACTCAGTCTAGTGGTACCACCGCTTGACACAGTCTGAAAGATTGTGTTAGGGCAGTACCACCATCCAGTCTGGTGGTACCATCGCTTGACACAATTTGGGAGATTGTGTCTGGGTGGTACCATCGCCTAGTTTGGGTAGTACTATCACCAAACCCTACTATAGGACATTGAATGAGCCAAACAATAGGCCCAGTTCAACCTTAATTCAGGCATAATTGGTCCATAATTGAGTTGACATTATTTCATCCCAATACCAACTCAATTAGATCTAAACTAACTCGATCTAGACAAATTATTATAAAACATGAATCATATGTTGTTTAGCATGTCATTGGTTCTTCTGATGCTTCGTCCGATCTTTCGACGCATCGTCCTCTCCTTTGGTGTATTGTCCAATTGGCATGTTGACTCCAGCAACTTTCGATCTCCTTGTTGCAATGTCCAATCCTTTGGCCTAATGCCCGAACACACAGTATGAAATCCTTCTGCCAGCACATCGACTGATCTTCCGGCCCGACGTCTAATCTCCTAACATGTTTAACTCCACCCAATGTCTTATTTCTCTTACTTCAATCAATTTGCTTCTTCTTAATCGAAGCTAGTACTATGTCACTCAAAACACATATTAGATCACAAACTCATCAATTGATTTCATCATCAAAATATGAGATTCAACAATCTCTTCCTTTTTTTATGATGACAATCAATTGATGATGGAGTTTAACCTAAACTCCCCCTATCAATATGCCATATTGATAGAATCTTTAAATTTATAAAATCATGCAACATTTTAAAACATAAAAGTACATCCTACCATGCGTGATTTAACTCATCATCATATATTCTCCCCCTTTGTCATCAAAAAAAAGGAGAAGTATATCTAATAAGTTTTTAAGATATGCAAGTTTTACAACATACAAGCTAGCAATAATTTTGAGTTGTACAAGTTTGTAAATTTTGCTTCTTGAAATGTGCAAGTTTGTACTTTTAGCTTAACCCTACTAGGGTCCTATCAAGCCCGCCCTCTCCAAATCAGTCTTGTCCTCAAGGCTGAGGTTCCATGAACTCAGGGAACCGGGTCTTTAGCTCCTCATGTGATTCCCATGTGGCGTCTTCAAGTGGTAAATTATTCCAATGCACTAGTACTTCAGTAAAGGGACGTCGGCGACGCATCACGATTCTACAGTCGAGGATGGCTTGTGGTTGGGCTTGAATATCTCCATCATTAGTGGTGTTGGGCAATTGGATCTATGGTAACTCGTATTCTCCCAACTTGGGCTTTAGGCATGACACGTGGAAGAGAGGGTGAATTTTGGCATCCTCGGGCAATTTAAGTCTGTATGCCACGGCTCCAATACACTCTACGATCTGATAGGGCCCATAAAAACTTAGGAATAGCTTCATGGAGGCTCGTGTGTTGATGCAGAATTGTTTGCATGGTTGTAGGCGAAGATAAACCTAATCTCCTATTGAAAATTCTCTTTCGCTTTGTCGTGTGTCAGCTTGCTGCTTCATTCTGGCTTGAGCAGTAGTGAGGTTATCCTTTAGCAGTTGTAGGAGTTTGTCCCTATCAATCAATTCTTGGTTAACCTGATCTACCTTGGCTGAGCCAATTACATACTTTGGAATTACAAGGGCCTGTCGACCATACAATGCTTCATAAGGGACACATTTTGTAGATGAATGATATGTAGTACTATACCACCATTCGGCCTAAGGAAGCTATTTCACCCACTCTTTTGGCCATCATATAAAGAAAATCTTAAGTTATAATTCCGAGAATTCAAGATCATAAGATAGATAAAACTCATTCAAATTTAAATCATCAAATAATCAAAATCACTTTTAGGAGATTCAAAATGACATAAATAGATTGATTAATCTCTAATTGAAAACTCGATAAGATTTTAGGGATAGAGAGACATTTTTAAGAATAATGCATTCCTTTTTTTTTATGTTTTTCAATTTATGTGATTTATTTCATACAAATATGCCTTTGTCTTTTATACCAAACAAAGACAAGGATCGTTTAAAACCGAAAAATAAGATTTATCATAACAGTCATCAAGATCAATAAATCGTAAATCATAAAAATCATCATTAGATATCCCTAGTTAACCATAATGGATCATGCCCTATTGGATACTAGATCTCCATCCAATTACCCAAGCCTCTTATATTAGTGAGTCTTTACTCAATAATCTCTGATTAGCTCTTATTGGATCTTATTCATGGGATCTAATAATTCAAGGGTTTATTGAATATCCAATACTTTTTCATCCCTCTCCAATAAAAATTTTACTTTACTCTTTTGTAGGTTCTCGGGAATTTGGAGTGTCATGTTGAAGGTGTGGAGTGCATTTCATGTAAGATGATTTTGATGCAGGGGGAGTCGGGTATAAGCACAATGCGACCTTTGTAGCGTAGATCCCTCGAAACCCAAGTATAGTGGGCTATTGCGCTTGGATCCTCCTCTAATTTTTTTATGGTGTTGCTGATCTCTGGATCCTTCTTCCATTCTTCCCTACTGTCCTCGAAGAAGCCAGTGGTAGGAAGGGAGATGGCTAAAAATTTAGCTTGCTCGGGTAGCCGTGAGAGTGCATCTGCAACAACGTTTTCTTTCCTCTTTTTGTAAATAATTTCATAATCAAATCCTAGAAGTTTGGTTACTCATTTTTGCTGCTCAGGGGATGATATCTTCTACTCTAAAAAGTACTTGAGGCTTCTGTGGTCGGTTTTAATTTGAAATCACCGACCGATCAAGTAGGGTCTCCACCTCGTTACTATGTGCACAATGGTGAGCATCTCCTTATCATATATTGACATGTTTTGATGGGAGGGAGACAATGCCTTGCTAGTGTATGCGAGTGGTCAACCATCTTGTATGAGAATGACTCCAATTTTGACTCTAGATGCGTCAGCCTCAATGATGAAGGGTCGGCTGAAATCTGGTAGCGCTAGCACCAGTG
>LVTN01000066.1:56518-115128 GCA_001649415.1 Musa itinerans | reverse complement strand
AAGGGAGATGGCTAAAAATTTAGCTTGCTCAGGTAGCCGTGAGAGTGCATCTGTAATAACGTTTTCTTTCCCCTTTTTGTAAATAATTTCATAATCACATCCTAGTAGTTTGGTTACTCATTTTTGCTGCTCAGAGGATGATATCTTCTGCTCCAAAAAGTACTTGAGGCTTTTATGGTCAGTTTTAATTTGAAATCACCGGCCGATTAGGTAGGGTCTCCTCCTCATTATTGCGTGCACAATGGCGAGCATCTCCTTATCATATATTGACATATTTTGATTGGAGGGAGATAATGTCTTGCTAGTATATGCGAGTGGTCGACCATCTTGTATGAGAATGGCTCCAATTCTGACTTCAGATGCGTCAACCTCAATGATGAAGGGTCGGTTGAAATCTGGTAGCACTAGCACCGGCGTTGTCATCATGGCTGCCTTAAGTTTATCGAAGGCAGCGAAGGCTTTGTCCGACCATTGAAAGACGTCTTTTTTTAGTAGACAAGTGAGGGGTGCATTGATTTTCCCACAGTCCTTGACAAATTTTCGGTAGTAGCCCGTTAGTCCAAGGAACCCGCATAGTAATTTCACGTTTATAGGTTTCGGCTAGCCTTGCATTGCTTTAATTTTTGTTGGGTCTACTGCCACTCCTTCTGATATTATGTGCCCAAGGTACTCTACTTTTTGCTAGAGAAAGTTGTATTTTGGCTGCTTAACAAAAAGAGTATTTTTCTGAAGGATCATCAAAATAACCCATAAATGCTGAAAGTGAGTCTCAAGAGAAGGGCTATAAATGAGAATATCATCGAAAAATACCAACACAAATTTACGAAGAAAGCTCCAAGAAATATCATTCATGAGACTTTAGAAGGTTAAAGGAGCATTAGTAAGTCCAAAAGGCATTACTAAGAATTCATAATGGTCGTAATGTGTGCGGAATATAGTTTTGGAATGTCGTCTTCACATACTCGAATTTGGTGGTAATCGGATCGGAGGTCCAACTTCGTGAAGACTCGAACTCCTTTTAACTTATCAAGAAGTTTATCCACCACTGGTATTAGGTATTTTTCCGTGACGGTGATGCTATTTAAAGCTCGGAAGTCGATGCACATCCACTAAGTTTCGTCCTTCTTGCGTACACGTAGTACCGGTGAGGAATAGGGGCTGCAACTTGGCCGAATCACCCTTGTTTCAAGTATCTCCTTTACAATCTTTTCAATATTATCCTTCTGGAGGTGAGGATAATGGTACGACCGAGTGTTCGTTGGTGGCTTGCCCGGAAGGATTGGAATCCGATGGTCATGCTGCTGAGTAGGAGGAAGACCTCAACATATGGATTAGATAACAAATAACAATTGACTTCATCATCAAAATCCGAGATTCAACACAATTTCTATTTTCTTCTCCTTTGGTTGTTGCTAGAGATGCATCAAAAAGCCACCATTTATCTTGTGTAAAACTTTCTCCATTCGTTGGGTCGAAATGGTGGTTACATTGCTTTTGCTCTTCCCACATAGGATGATCTGTTTGCCTTTGCAGTAGAATTTCATAATTAATTTGAAAAAGTTCCAAATGACATCACCTAGCATAGTCAGTCATTCTATGCCAAGCATGGCCTCATAGTCGTTAATTGGTCTCATAGTCATCAATTGGTAGGAGGAAGACGTTAGTGATAATTTCTTGGCTTGCAGTAATAGTTTCACCTATGGGCATCTTTGGTCGCACTTTAGGATTCTGTCGTCGGTGACCTTTACGTCGAACTTCCTGCAACCTTCGATATGGAGCATCATCCGAGCAGCAACCTTACTATTTAGGAAGTTATTAGTGATGCCCATGTCGATGATAACAAGAAGTTATTAGTGCTGCCCGTGTCGATGATAACAATGATCGGTTGTTGTTGTTGAGAAGGCCTCCAACTTTCATCATTTGCGGGTTTGAGTAGTCGGCTTGCGCGTGTACCATAAAGTCAGTCGATTGTGCCTCTTCTTCCACATCTTCTGTTTCATATTTAAGGCTCTCTTCTGAATATTCAATGACCTCTTCTTCTACTGGTTCAATCACAAGAAGTCTCCCTTTTTTTACAGTGATGCTCGCGGCTCCACGGCTCGTCGCAATGCCAACATAACCCCTTTGCAGATCACTCCCGAAGCTCTTCTCTTGTCAACCTTTTTGGTGCAAGGGCTCAGTTGACAGTATGGGGGCTGAGGGCTTTGGTATTGCTAGTCGATGAGCAACCCTAGTCCTCCGGGCTTCATGGTTCAATCGCTCCTCTTGAAGTCGTGCGAAAGAGATGGCTGCCATAAGCATGTATGGTTGTCGCGCTTTAACTTCTCATCGGATCTCCGGTTTCAAGCCCTTAATGGAGGTCCCCAATAGTTATTTTTCAGACCAATCACGAGTTTGATTAGATAACTTTTCAAACATTGTTTCTTACTCCTGAATGGTAAAGGTTTGTCAAATCTTTGCTAGTTGTCCATCAATGTTCTCATAATCAGTTAGTCTAAAGCGGATCAACGGTCCTTCTTTGAATTGTCGCCATGAGAGGACTCCATGAGTGTGTTCAAAGATAAAAAATTATTTTATAAATTATTTAATGAATATTTCATTCAGGACTTAAAATTAATGATAAATAATAGTGATAGATTTAATATTATATATTTATTTATAAAATTAA
This sequence comes from Musa itinerans, assembly GCA_001649415.1. NCBI lineage: Eukaryota > Viridiplantae > Streptophyta > Magnoliopsida > Zingiberales > Musaceae > Musa > Musa itinerans. The sequence continues at coordinate 112,460 of LVTN01000066.1, read as the reverse complement.
AGCTAATGAAGTAAAAGATGCATTAAGAAAAATAAAAATAGTTAAGAGTGTGGGATTTTATAGTATTCCTATTGAGATTTGAAAAAGATTAGAGGATAAGGAAGTATCTTGGTTAATTAAATTATTTAACTTATCATAAGATTCAGAATGATATATTTATGAAAATAAGGGTGAAATATAAAATTATTCAAATTGTAGAGGAATTAGAATCATGAAATATATTATAAAACCCTAGAAAAAAATTATCCAAAGTAAGATAAGACTTGAAATAAATATCTCTGAAAATTATATATTTATGAAAATAAGGGTGAAATATAAAATTATTCAAATTGTAGAGGAATTAGAATCATGAGATATATTATAAAACCCTAGAAAAAAATTATCCAAAGTAAGATAAGACTTGAAATAAATATCTCTGAAAATTAATTTATTTTTATACCTACAAGATCAATTATATAAGTTATTTATTTACTAAGATAATTAATAAAAAGTATAGGGAGAAAATAAAATATTTGCATATAATTTTTATTGACTTTGAGAAAGTCTATAATAAGGTTTCTAGAGATTTATTAAGGTGGGGTTTAGAAAAGAAATATATATCTACTAATTATATTGATGTTATTAAATAAATATATGATAATGTAATTACTAGTATTAGAATTATAGAGAGTATGTCTAGTGAATTTTCTATTAGTATAGGATTATAGCAAGAATCCATATTAAGTTCATACATTTTCATATTAATAATGTATCAACTTACTAGTCACTTTTATGATAAACCTTATTGGTGTATGTTATTTATTGATGATATTATCTAATGAGAGCCTAAGTGAAATTAATTATAAACTTAAGCTATAGAGGAAAGCTTAGATACTAAAAGTTTTAGATTAAGTAGAACTAAAGTTGAATATATAAAATATAATCTTAGTGAGTCTAGAAATAGATATAAGAATATAGTTAAATTTGATGGGAAAAAGCTTATTTAAGTAAAAGTTTCTAAGTATCTTGGATTAATTATTCAACAAGATAGAGAAATCAACAAAGATATTATTCATAAAGTAAAAGCAGAATGGTTTAAATGATGAGGGATGTCAAGAGTTTTATGTGATCATTAGATATATTTGAGATTAAAAAAAATTATAAAATAGTTGTGAGACCAACGATACTTTATGGATTTGAGTGTTGGAAGTTAAAAAAAAGCATATATAAAAAATTTATATTATCGAGATAAGAATATTGAGATACATATGTAGAGTTACTAAAAAAGATAGGAAATTTTTTTTTTAATTTATGAACAATTAGGTATTGTTTCTATAAAAGATAAGATAAGAGAAAATCGTTTAAGATGGTATGAGTATATGTTAAGAGAACCTTTAGATGCGATAATCAGAAAAAGTAAAATAATTAATATTAGTATATAATGATAGATAGATGAAGACAAAAAAATCTTAATAGAAACTATAAATAAAGATATAAGTACACTTAATTAAACCTATAACTTTTTAAAGATCTAAACGATAACAAAAGATATATATAATCAACTCTAAATAGTTGAGATTTATGATTTTATTGTTATTGTTATAGAGTAAATAATAAAGTTGTTGAATAGGGCCCATCTGACTTTCCAAAAGACCAATAATTTGGGCTTAAGTAGGCTTAGATGTCAGGTTCTTTAGGCCCAAGTCTAAGCCCAAACCCAAATCATTGTCTTTAGGAATAATTGACTCTGAAGAGAGAGAGAGAGGTCACACTGATAACAAAGTAGATAAATATTACTCAATGATTCCTCATGTTAGTTGGGTGTTGATATCACATGAGACAAAACCACATATATTCTATCTATTATTTCACTTTGTGTTTCTTTATTTGTTTTCACTGATGTGGAGCACTAGATTTGGTCCTCTTCCCTTTGATTCACTGGTGACAAACATCATACACTTACTATTAAAGAACTTGTTCACCACAATCAACTTTCTTCCTTTATTATATACTCAAATTCCCAACTTGTTGTACCGACTCTTTGGATGAACTCATCATATATGTGATTCACGAGTCTGAAACCTATGCATTGCCGCATCTCTCTCTCTCTCTCTCTCTCTCTCTCTCTCTCTCTCTCTCTCTCTCTGAGACTTTTGTTTGGCCAATGGATGACATGTAAGATATTTTGTGGTCCTCCAAGCTTGGTGGATGTCTCATCTGTCGTGTCATCAATAAGTTTTCAGTAGATCTGCTGTCCTTTTATCCGAAAGGCTAAGACAAAACTATACTTTGAAGAATGATGCTTGATGGAAGGGTGTTTCAATGATTAGGTGAATGCAATTGTGCCCACAGTATGGCTACGACTCCAAGGGAAGATTGGCCGGTGGTGTCTGTCAGAAAGAACACATGAGCTTTTCTTTTCCTTTTTCCTCATCTCTTTCTCTCCACTTTGCATCTTCACAACCTTACCTAACGGATTGGCCGGTGGAATCTGTAAGAATGTATATGGCATCTTAAGTCTCGTTTGTTAATTACTCAGCACGTCATTAGAAGAAGATTAAGGAGTCAAAAAAAGGCCGAAAGAGCATGTAACAATCTGTAAGAATATTCTCAGTAGTTAAAGAAGGGCTTCCTTATTCTATACTTTAATAGCCTTAAGTGCTGAGAATAAGATGAAAGTGTTAACTTCTAGACTAAAGAATATGGAAGAAGCGAAGAAGCAAGGAAGTATAATTACTACATGTTAAACACATTCCCTTGCAAAAGGATGTTTGCGACATAGTTATGCTTTAGACAAATATTTATGGAAGATAATTGAAAGGGAAGAAGAAGAAGAAGAAGAAGAAGAAGAAGAAGAAGAAGAAGAAGAAGAAAGAAAAATACTATGACATGTTAAACACATTCTTTTCCAAGAAGGATGTGTTACACGAAAAATTCCGAAGAAAATCTCTGACATGTCATAAACTGCTTGATATGTCTCAGAGATGTCTAAAAATCTACTTTGTCAAGTGAAACTAGACATAAAAGACACTTTGTCTCAAGAAATGGTCGCATGTTTTCTAGTTTATCGTTCTAGTCAATATCTGTGACTTGCAAAACAGCTTGATCAAATGCCATTTTCGCAGAAATAGATACATTTGGATTTATATTTCCCTTCATGAATTAGTTATGCATCTTCTTATCCAGTTAGTATGATACAAATATTGAAGAAGAGTTCTGAAAATTTTCAGTTCATTTTTTTGATTTCATCATCATGTCACTTGGTGGACGGTAAAGTCAAATGTTGATATAGAACTTCATCTCGTAGGAAGTCATGTAACACACACACATATATATAGATATATATATATAGGACTTGTTGGTAGGAGTCGAACAAACGAAACGTAAGCTCAGCTTTGACCTCTCTTCACGAGGAAGAACTGGAAAGTCAAATTAGAGGATGACTTCTGTAACTATTGTGGTTGAAAAAAAATTAAGATGTGTGTGCAAAACTCATAGTATGAAACTAAGCGTCGGTGGGAATCAGAAGATTTAGCTGGCGTTGTATTCATTGATATCACAAGAACACACATGAAGCATAAACTGTTTCATGTCCCACAGTTAATTTTAGTATATTCCTATTTGATTGCTAAAACACAATCTTAAAAAAAGGTCAATCATAAATCTTTGAGAGAAGTTGAAGAATTATCTTCATATGTGTATACGAATGTATGACAACTTGTTTACAGTGTGTTTACAAACATAAATTACAAAGAATTGTCTGCAAAGATCTGAAGATAACCCCTAACCCCTGGGAACAAAAATTATGAGGGATTAATGGGTCATCTACTCCCCCATCCACAACACAGCATTGGGCCTCAAATTAGTCCCAGAGATTGCACCAGATTCCCCACTTGCATTGCTGCATCTTGCCATGGCCATCCCTGTAACTTGTGTTTCCTGAGCGTCATCTTTGCCTTCGCCAGCAGATCCACCATGCCCTCCTTGTGGACTTGCACCATCTTGGGGCACTTCAGTAGCCCTATGTATGTCCCCAGGTCATGAACACACGCAGGGTTTTGCATCTTGAAGAAGTCGAGGGCGAGCTCGACTCCAACGTGAGCGTAGCAGGAGCAGCTCCATGGGAGCTGATAGGTCTCGCCGAGAGCCCGGAAGTGCTCGTTCATGAACAGGCCGGGCAGCTTGGTGACCGGATCATGGACGTTCACCACCCTCAAGACCTTCACTCCGAGCTCTTCGCACCTCTCCTTGAAGCCGGTGTTGCCGACCCTCGGCCCTCCGAACGAGTACACCGTGATCGGTATCTCCCGCTGCTGCTGGAACCGGTTGAGGCCGAGCTCGGCGAGGTCGTACCCGGAGAGGAGGGCGAGGGCACTCCCCATGCTGTGTCCGGCCAATGTGATGCTCATCTCCTCGTCCTGGTACTTGTTGATGAGCCGGGACACTTCCCCGAGCACCTGCTCCCGGCAGCTCCCTTGGCCGAACCTACAGGTGCTGTCGTCGGAGGTGTACAGGCTGAGGAACCCCGACTCGACCTTTACGTCGAGCCGGGGGTCGTGCGGGTCCAGGTTCGCCGGCCTCAGCGAGCTCATGAAGTTGGCGATCCACTCGGTGCTGGTGACGGTCCCCCGGAAGGTCACCAGCACGTCCCGCCGCCCCAGCCGTCTCACCTCCTCGTCCGACGACACCGCAACGTACCCGATCCACCGGCCACAGCAGGTGCCGTGCTGCATGGGGATGCTGATGTCCGGCGTCGCGTAGATGTACTTGGTGATCTCGTATCCGGACGACTCCAACCCCACCTCCTCCAGCATGCGGCGCTTCCCGTACTTGCAACTCAGGTAGCGCTGCGACGCCGGGTCGAGGTCGAACGCCTTGTAGCACGCCATGACGAACTCCCCGTACCGGACGATCTCCTCGCGCAGCAACGGGCTCAGCGGCTGGACGAGGTCGTTCCAGTCGTCGGCGCCCTGGATCTTCCTCCACACGCTAGCCAGGCGGCTCGTCGCCTCCCGTGCCCTGTCCGGTCGAGACCGGAGCACCGGGGCGGCCGACGGCGTCCGCCGGGGCGCGGCGACAGACATCCCGGGGCGAGGCCGGCATGGCCGGGGGTTCCGCAGGGCCAGATGCTGCTTGGGCATGGAGACGGTGGAGGAAGCCATGAGGGCGGGGCAAACAGGCACGAAGGGCAGTGTCTCAGATTATATAGACAGAACCAACCGGTGAATATAAAATGGGAGAGCGTGTTTGGCGAGGGTTTGACTGTGTTTCTTCCTGACCTTTCTTTTTGTCAATGGGTCGGTCGGGCTCCCTACCACTCCGCCGTTGGTGATTTGTTCCCCTCGGCTCGCTTCATCACCTGCGTTACGGCTCGCACTTGCCAAGGTTGCGACAGATTGTGCAGCAGGAAGTGTAAATCCATGAAAGACACTGCCCTGCGACACATGGATTGGAGCATGCCATCGCCAGTTGACTTGCACTCTCTCGAGAAAAGGATAGCTCGCCAAGTCTCCTTATGAACGCCGACATTTCGCTCCCCCACTTTCCCTCGTCGATCGTCACTTTATTCCACGCCGTGAAGGGGTCAATCTCTGGCCGTCCGATCGTGTCGGGGACGAATACAGCCGTCGGATCTGTTGACCACGGCCGCAAATCTTGGTCTTCGCCCACCCGTCCTCCACGTGTACTCCTCTCTACACGGGTGGGACCCGCGGAAATCTTGCAAACCTGACGATAACAGCCATCTAGATACGGAATTCGTTCACCGAGAAAAAGGGGCACCGCGATGAGGTCCAAACGCAAGTGTGAGGGAGGTGGTTACGTATTGAATGAACCTAAGAGTAGACACGTCACGCGTGTCCATCGTCGTACATGCAACAGCTCACAGGATGAAGAGATGAGAGGTAGGCAGTGAGAGCAGCGGGGAACAGAGAACTGTATTATATCTCACCTCTGCTATCTGATACAATCCGATACGCAATTATTGGCCATGGCCTTAGCTGTGTCTTGCAAAGGTTGGTGAAAGAAGCTTTATTGTAGTACTGGCTTGATATAGTTTTTGGAGCTTGGAAGATTGCGAGGCCAGAGAGGGTTAGCCTGGCTTCCAATGTACTCATACCTCGTGTCAGCTTCCAGGCAAGTTTTGTGAGATCTTGTGCTTCCATGGATGTTTCAGAAACACTAAAAAAGAAGGGAACTTGCTCGAGCTTGTCAGGAACAAAGTAGAGGTTCCACCTGAGGATGATGCCACTAGATTTCAATGCAACTACTCAATACAGCTAAACCTGCTGTCAGATCTTCACCCATTAGTTCAGCATAATAGTGGTTGAGAAAGTTCATTCTCCCTTCTTTTTAACAAGCTGCTGCTGTTGCCTCCTTTTCTTTCTTTTTGGTGTTTTTTTTTTGTGACAGAGTTCTGATTGGAGATTTTTGTAACATGTCACCAAATTGTCTGTGTTATTATACTACGACTAAGAAAGCTTTTAATACTTGGAAGGCTGAAGTGGATTGCATCAGCCAGGTTCAGCAGCAGCCCTTGACTGATCTTTGTCTTCGGCTATAGCTTGGTCCTCTGGGATTTGAATACACAATTCTTCTATAAGCAGCAGCCACACAATTAGGTTTACTGCTTTAGCTTGGCCTCTTTCACTGCATCTAGCCCAGAATTCCATTCCTCGGCATCTCTCTCTCTCGTGTCCTTTATGGAAATCAATGCCTGCCTTGCTTTACTGACCAAGTGGAACGTAACTGAAAGTGTTTCTTCTTTGGATGCAAAGCCCCTCTCTTTTTCCTTTCTTTTGACCACAGCCACCATTTGTTTATTGCATCTTGTGCAGCAACCTGAGCTTACCAAAGTGAGACCGGCAGAGGCTGCAAACCGACCTTGAGCAGCGATCTTCAGCTTCAAAAGGCTACTGTTGTAGTCTTAGAGATGACTTCCAGAGTTTTTGTCACTGGTATTACTTGCTCCACTCCAACCTGGGATGTATCAAATCAATGTTAGTAACAGTAACTGTTTAAGAGAGATCAGTTGAATTCCCTGCAGCAGCAAGGTATATCCTAGGAGTTTTACATATTTGTCCTTGCAAAGTCGGAAAATTATAGTTGCCCCTACAAGGTCCAATATATAATAGCATACATGTTCCCAAAAACTAGGATCCTCACTGTAGACATCTCCAATTAAAATCCATCCAAAACCCACTACTATCCATGCCTACCAGTGGCTAATTGGAATTTAGAATTATTAGAAAATATATACAATATCTAAATACCTAAAATTCTTACCATCATAATGCTTCTTAAAAAATAATAATGTCAATTAAAATTCCAATGACTCTATTCTAACAGATAAATTATGGCTAAAGTTAGTTACTAGAGAACAACTACAAGAACATTATATAGTTTTTGGGTTTTGCTAAGATGTCAGTATGCTAAACTTGAATTTAGAGATATAACTACAAAAAATCAAATACTTCCAAGGGTCATTTGTGCAATTTTGTCACAGATACCATAAGTAGGCCAAAAACAGACATTAGTCAACCAGTTCATATGGGCCTGGGGTTGAGATGATTACATGGGAGTAGATTTGACTCCCTCTGTTTAAATTGGATGGGCATAAGTGTTTATGCACCATATCAATTCCCTACGTACATGTTCTGACGAAGCTTCTTAGAACAATGAAAACCTTATAAGAATCATCAGTTAATGTTGCCTTGACCTTCAAGTAAGTTTATTTCCACAAAATCTGAGGTGGCAAGGACTTTTGCAAGTCAAAATCTTAGGAAGACCAGCAACTTGTTCCAGTTGCAGTTGGTAACTACCTCTGTATGCATACAATAAGTTGGCCTATAACATAGAAAGACATAATCCTGTTCTTATGGTCCTGAGGATGAGATGTTTACATGGGGAGTAAATTTGGCTCCACAAGGTTGACCTGGATGTGTATAAAGTGTCGATGCATTCTATCTATCTTTTCCGTTCATGTACAAGAATATGAGGAAGCTTCACAGAAAGATCATGAAATCCTTTTGGAGAATTTTCAGCTAATAGTGTCATACTGTCTTGATCTTCTCAGCAACAGTCAACATTTCATTCATAAAATTCCAAAAAGCAGAAAAGATACCATAGCAGCCTATTATTCAAGGGTGCCCATTGTACTTTGCATTGAGGACATGACGGCATCATGAAAATAGATAATATATGAAAAAAAATGAAAAATAACAAATATTTTATTGTTGACAATTTAACATACTACATATTTCTCATCAGCAATAATCATCTTCAGCTGTTATCTTAAACTATGTTCATGAAGGAGGAATAATAAAATCAAACAGCAATGATATCCTTGAGTTTTGAATGTACATTATCTTATTTTCTTTCAAGGCAATGCATCGAAGCAACAATGACAAGTAGATTGATAAGACCCTAGGGTTTTATCATCAAAGAAAGGAGAGAAAAGGGGATGATTACTTTGAGGGGATCGACCTCCTTGATCACTTCGAGGGGATCAGCATCTTAGGGTTTGTCAAAAGACTGGAATAATATTTTAATGATTACCAAAAAGAAACAGAAACATCCCTATTTATAGAGTTCCACCTAGAATCCACTAGGACTTGGACTCTTAATAAATAAATAAATATCAAATAAACCCCTATCCAATTTGACCAACTCAATAAAATATTATTCAAAACTTAAAAAATAAAGGGATTCTAACAATTCCTCCCCCTTCAAATCAGCCTTATCCTCAAGGCTAAGCAGCATCAAACTTAGGGAGCTTCTCTTTTAGCACTCCAATCATAGGGTATAGGCGGTGCATCACAACCCGTCGATCAAGTAAGTATGGTCTCTACTTCTTGATAGTATAAGCAATTGGTCGGCCTTTCAGTGTAGTAGTCGTTGCAGTCTTCTGAAGAACTCTCTCCATCCGATGGCTAGTGGCAGTTGTGACTTTACTTCCACTACCTTACTTCCACTTCTTCCCTTTAGGATCACCTGCTTTCCATTAATAAAAAACTTCATGATTAATTTAAAAAAATTCCAAGAAACATCACCCAAGGTTGATAGTCATTCAATTCCAAGCACCACTTCGAAGTCTTCCAAGAGTAGCAAAACGAAATCCACAAGCAACTCTTGGCCCCGTATAATCAATTCGAGCATTTGCTATCACAAGTTAAAATCAGTCCATCAACAACCTTTACTTCAAATTTGTCACATCCTTCAATGCGATAGGCCAATTGGTCAGCAACCTTACTGTCCATAAAATTGTTAGTGCTACCAGTATCAATCAAAACTGTAACATGCTGATGTTCCAAAGTTCCTTCAACTTTCATAATTTGCGGGTTAGAGTAGCTAGCTAATGCATACACTATATGTATGATAGGTCCAACATCTTCATCAGAATCTATACCTTTATGATCAGAGTCTACATTATTAGCTTCTGGTTCCTCTCCAATTGGTTCAATCATCAGAAGTTGCCCTTGTTTACATCGGTGCTCCCTACTCCACTTTTCATCATAGTGTCAGAACAAACCCTTCGTTGATATTTCCTTGAGTTCTTCTCGGCTTAGTCTTCGGGTGTTAGGGTTTCAATTGGGAATAGATGGGGCGGGTGGCTTGCTGATCATTTGTTTATTGTCACTTCTATTTCGACAATTTTCCTTGTTGATTTTTTCCTCATGCAAATGTGCAAATGAGATTGCAACTGTCATAGTACAGGGTTGGCGAGCTTTGACTTCACATCGGATATCTGGATTAAGTCCTTCAATAAATGTTCCCATCAGTTGTCGTTTGGACCAGTCTTTGACTTGATTTGACAATCGTTCAAATCTGCTCTGATATTGTAGCACTGTAGAAATCTGACGAATTTTAGCAAGCTACCCATCAACATTCTCATATTCAGATGGTCCAAAGTGAACGAGAAACCCTCTTTTGAATTGCTCCCACGAGGGAACCCCATGGCAAGTTTCGTACCAATCATACCATTGTATTACATCTCCATCTAGTTGGATTGAAGTTATTTCCACCTTGGATTCTTCTGGAGTTCTGTGAAAACGAATAAAATTTTCTGCTTTAAAGATCCAACTGGTCGAATCTTCATCTTCCCATCTTGGGAATTTCACCTTCATGCGTGGATAGCTTGTGTCCTGTTCTTGATTCATTTTTCCTGTGTCTCCAGATCGATTCAATGTAAGACTTGAACTTCCATCTTATTGAAACTTGCTAAAGCTCTCCAATAGACTCTTTTTAAAATCGTTAAGGGTTTCTTGCAGTCGATTCTCAATTCTGGTTTTCAAGACTTCTAATTGGGCTTTCATTTCCACCTTGGATTCTTCTGGAGTTCTGTGAAAACGAATAAAATTTTCTGCTTTAAAGATCCAACTGGTCGAATCTTCATCTTCCCATCTTGGGAATTTCACCTTCATGCGTGGATAGCTTGTGTCCTATTCTTGATTCATTTTTCCTGTGTCTCCAGATCGATTCAATGTAAGACTTGAACTTCCATCTTATTGAAACTTGCTAAAGCTCTCCAATAGACTCTTTTTAAAATCGTTAAGGGTTTCTTGCAGTCGATTCTCAATTCTGGTTTTCAAGACTTCTAATTGGGCTTTCACTGTGTTGTCGATAGCCATTGCGTAAGACTATAGATTTGTAATCTCCAACTCCTGTTTCTGGTATCGGGTCAAGGGCATCAGTACTGCACTATTCGGTGTGGCTGCCGTGAAGTTTAGCCTGTGGTAGCGTTGAGGGCATAAGGGAACACGAAGCTACCAAGGAAACAGACGTTGAGGGCAACGTAAAGGCTTATTGCGATCGCTGCGAGGAGGAAAAGTTGCTGCCCTGTTTCTATCATTGCGTGGGGTGAGGTTGTAGGGGCTAAGGCTGCGGGGGCTGGAAAGCGACAGTGTCGGCTGGGGGGGTGGCTGAGGGTGGCTGCGCGTGTGGCTACGGTTGCTAAAACCCAAGGGGAGCGATCGCCGAACAATCGGGGTTGAAGCTGCGGTGGTACGGTTGGGAGTAGCTGTCGAAGCTATTGTTAAGGATGGGAGGCTAGCATCGACCGAGGCAGTGTTGAGAGCGTGGCTGGGAGGAGGCGTTGACAAGGGTCGAGAGGCGGAGGTGGTGGCAACATGTGGCTACGGCCAAGGTTTGAAATATCGTATCGTACCGACGTTTCGACGTTGTATATATATATTTCCTTCCAGTATACTGAGCGGTATACCGTTCGATATACCGCTCGGTATATATATATATTTATATATTTTTTTTTATAAAAGGCGACGTCGCCTTTTCTTTCTCCCACGTGGGGTGATGTCGCCGAGGCTACGCGACGTCGCCTCGTTTATATATATATATATATATATATATATAAAAAAATATATATTCGCCTTTTAAGGCGACACAACGTGACGTCGCTTTATATATATATATATATATCGTCCGGTAACGAGCGGTCCGTGTACCGGTCAACTGACGGACCGGTACGGGCGGTATTATTCGAAACTGCATACCTTTGCTGCGGCAGTAGAGGCACCGGTGGTTGCGACAGTAGAGGGTGCTCTGTTTCTGTTGCACCGCAAAAGGAGACGCTAGTGACGTCAAAGGATCGTGAGTGGTTGAGGACAAGGCTGCGGCGACTGTTGTCGATGTCGATGGCGCAGAGGAAGCAGTGGTGACAAACGGCGGCTGCAACAGTAGAGGGACCGACGGTTGCGAGAGTAGAGGGTAGATTGGCGACACCGAAGGATCGCGAGCGGTTGAGGACAAGGCTACGACGGTTGGCAGCGATGGTTGCGCGGTTGGGAGCAATGTCACCAAGGGTCGCCGAGGGTTGGGATCGACGAGGGGGATGGTCCGCTGGCCGGGAAACAACGGCGATGGCCCTTTCTTGCTCTAGTAGGATGGCAGTGGCCCACTGGCCGGGAAACAACGGTGGCGGTGGTTACTGGCCGGGAAGTAGCAACGACGGTGGTCGCTAGCCAGAAAGCAGTAGCCCTTTCTCGCTGCGAGGAGGATGGGCGTGGCTGTTGTTTCTTTCTTTCTTTCTTTCTTTCTTTTTTTTTGTTTTGAGATGATGATAGCTGCGACAAGGTGTTGTGAGAAATTGCAGCCCTTTCTCGCTGCGAGGAGGATGGGCGTGGCTATTATTTCTTTCTTTATTTATTTATTTATTTTTTTGTTTTGAGATGATGATAGCTACGACGAGGTGTTGTGAGAAATTGCAGCGAGAACACTAAGAATCGCTGCTCTGATACCAAATGATAAGACCCTAGGGTTTTATCATTAAAGAAATGGGAGAAAAGGGGATGATCACTTCGAGGGGATCAATCTCCTAGGGTTTATCAGAAGACTGGAATAATATTTCATTGGTTGCCAAGAAAAAACATATACATCTCTATTTATAGAGTTCCACCCAAAGTCCACCAGGACTTGGACTCTTAATAAATAAATAAATATTAAATAAACCTCTATCCGACTCTTACTGAATTAGACCAACTCAATAAAACATTATTCAAAGCTCAGAAAATAAAGGGATCCTAACATAGATTCAACAATATATAAGCCTAATATTATGACCCTAATTAAAGTCAACATGATTAATCATTTGATTTATCACATGTGTTTTCTAGTCTAGTAGTTGTTCGGGTTAAACTTATTTAGTCTTCTGTATCAAAAGGAAGTAAATGATCAAAGCCTGATATTTATGAAAATGGGCACGAAATATCTGTCCAAGACTAATCCATTCTTACAACTTAAATGATATTAAACAGAATCTGCATCACTAAGTTGTCAAAATAACATCTAAAGTTTTCTTAGTTCATACAAGCAATTGTTGAATCTCGGATTTTGATGATGAAACCAATTGATAGTGTTTATGATCTGATATGCGTTTTGAGTGACGCAGGAAGCTTCGATCAGGGAGAGACAATTAAAGCAGAAAGAATCATGTTGAGTCATAGTGGAACATGTCAGAAGATTGGATGTCGAGCCGAAGAATTGGTCAACGTATCGGTAGAAGGCTTCGGGCCAAGGGTTCGGGCATCGGACCAAAAAGAGCGGAAATTGCATTAAGGAAATCGGAGTTACGGAGGTCAACTTGCCGATTGGGCAATAAGCCACAAGAGAGGACGATGCGCCAAAGAATCGGATGAAGCGTCGATGAGTTGGTTCGAAGTAAGAGTCTTGAGTAGGAGTCCTATTATGAGTTGGTTAGAAGTAAGAGTCTTGAGTATGAGTCCTATTAGGAGTTAGGGTTTAGAAGCCCTATAAATAGCCATGTATTCCTCCTCTTTTGATAAGCAATAGATGAATCTTTTCTGCAGCCTTTGAGCAGCAACTTGGAGGGAGGAACCCCTATAGAGTTCCAAGGAGGTCGATCCCCTAAAGAGATCAACCCCAAGTTTAGAATCTGCAAGGGTTCTAACAAAGTTATAATAATGATCATGCATAAAATGATGTATTAAAAATTTGATTATGAATGATTTTATATTGCTTGGATTTTTGAATTCAATGTTCCATCAATATAGCATATTGATAGGGAGAGTTAAGGTAACTCCGTCATCAATTGGTTGTCATCATAAAAAAGAGGGAGATTGTTGAATCTTGGATTTTGATGATGAAACTAATTGATAGTGTTTATGATCTAATCTGCATTTTGAGAGACGCAGGAAGCTTCGATCAGGGAGAGACGATTAAAGCAGGAAGAATCATGTTGGGCCAGAGTGGAATATGTCAAAAGATTGGACATTGAGCCGAAAGATCGGTCGACGTATCAGTAGAAGGCTTCGGGCCATTGGTTCGGGCATCAGGCCAAGAACAGTGAAAATTACGCCAAGTAAATCGGAGTTGCGAAGGTCAACTAGCTGATTGGGCAATAAACCGCAAGAGAGGATGATGCGCCGAAGAATCAGACGAAGCGTCGATGAACAAATGACATGCCGGACAACATTTGATTCAAGCTTTATAATAATTGTCTAGATCGAAGTAGGTTTTAGGTACAATTGGGTTGCAATTGGGCCAACTCAATTATGGGCTAATTAGGCCCAAGTTTAGGCTGTGTTGGGCCAAGTGAAAAGCCCAGCAGTGACCCAACAGGTGGAACCGTCGGTGACACGATCTCCGAGATTGTGTCGGGCAGTGGTACCGCTCAGACTCAATCTCCGAGACTGTCAGGCGATGTTACCGCCCAGACACAGTCTCCCAAGTGATGGTACCGCTAGACTGGGCAGTGGTACGACCCAATGTCAGTGCTGCAAGCGGTGGTACCGCCCAACACAAGCGATGATATCGCCAGGACCCGAGAAACTCGGGATGAAGACCTTTTTTTGTTCTAATTTTGAAGCCATTTGGGGTCTATAAATACCAAGGTCTGCAATTTCGATGTGTACCGCCCCGTACCGAGCGGTACGTACCGGTCCGACAGGTTACTGGTACGTGGACCGCCCGATACCGGGCGGTACGACCGGTACAGTGCTACACAGCACTGTAGCAATATAGCAGTGCAAACAGTGTACTGCAACACTGTAGCAGTGCACTGTAGCACTGTAGTTGACTATGATCCTAACAGCAATGTTATTAGTTCTTTTGGCCCCTTGTCTCTCAAGATGGGTAATAGGAATGCTAATTATGTATGATATGTCTGCCAAGTTTAAACTGAGATAAATTCCTCATACAAATAGAAATAAGCAAGATGCATGAGTATCTAGAGTTTTTGGCATCCATGCACCAACATTCAGGCTCAATGAAAAAAGTGAGTGTCATGTGTCTTGTTAAAGTAACGGGATATTGTGGTTTCTATTAAAGCAATGTTGAAGAAGAGCAATGCCACAAACCAACACATTATCAAAAAGTTAAAAGGAACCTAAAAGCACATAACAAGGTATAGATCCAAAAGACATGCATCTCTATGTGCATAAAATAAGACACCAGAGGTAGTTAAGATCATAGAAGCAGCACATTAGAAAATGTTGCTAACCATTAATAAATCTATCTCCGGATTACAGAAAGAGTACAGAAGTTGACTATTCTTAAAACTAAAAGACTGTACCTCCAGTGTTGAGATTGATATCCCAATCAAATATAATGGATAGCTCACAAGCATGGAACCAATCTCCTCAAGTTCAACAGGATTCAGCATTGGAGTTCTTTCCCCGCCTTCAAGCATGCCAGCCTGAGAATAGGAAAAGAATATTGTACCAAGAAATCCATATGCTTCATAACAAAAGTTGAAGGATTTTAGAAACAGAAAAAACTAACTGGTGTTATCAATTTCTTATATGAAAAAATTATCAATTACAACCCAAACAAGAGGAAGAAACATATCAGGAAGGCATCCTGAAGATATTCCAGTAAACCATATAATAAGAGCCTGAACCATTACCTTCTACATCTACACATGAACGGAAGTTGTTGACAAAGTAGACCTTCTATGCATTGTTGCAATAACATGCCAAGCACATGAATTGACATTAGCTATTTGACTCACCTTCATGATGATCTGAAGTATAACAGAGGGAATTTTGAGGCTACTAAGAATCTTATTTTGCTGAACAAATAGCTGTTTGTTCTTAAAGATAAAATGATGAGCACATGCAATATGATTCCGAACACAAACAGGTCCTTTGTCTTGTTATTGCCACCAGTTTCTCTGTGCAAACAATTTTACCATTTTTGGAAGTAAATGAGGATGTTGCAAAGGCCTTCATCTCTTCCCCTGAAGCAAGTGATGAATAGAACATTAGCTCCAGCATCAGCAAAGAAGCCAGATTGAGTGCAACCTTTCACTGTACTCCTGACATTCATAGCATTTTTATATACATTGTCACCATTTCTAATCACAGGAATTGATATGGCCTGGGTAATTTGACATCCTTGAATGACCATTTCTCCATAATAGGATATATGACCAATATCTGGCAACCCCAAAAGAACAGCTAAACTAAAAAAAATCTGAAAAACAACACAATACCAAGAAATGCCAAGTTAATAGTAATGATGTTATAATAACAAAATCAGTTAAACATTATCATTAGTGTGAGCAGGTAGCAGAGATAAGTATATCTTCCTTTAAGGAACTATAAAATGGCTTATTAACTAAATAATGATATACAAGTTAAGAGGAAGAACTCAGATGAAAAACCTGAATCAAACAGTAAAAGATATAAGTTTGCTTTTATAATGTCATGCAAGTGAGATCAACATAAAGTGGATAATAAGTTAAAAATGAGCAACAATGATAAATGAGAAGGATTTAATATCATCAAGTACAATGTGATATACAAATTTTTCGCAGGAATTGTCATCATTGTCAAGACAAAAGAGAAGCATCAAAGAACAACTGCACAAAGAACAATTTAATTGCTTGGAATGAAAACCATGTAAGAGAGGAACATGTTGGTTGTGATGATACTTAAGCTTCCTTCTATACTAATCCAAAGTAGACCAAATCCTGCAGACGTTGACTAACTAAAAAACTACAGAGTGAGAATTGGAGCATGGCAAGAACGTGATTCTACCAAAAGAGGCAATGGGCTTCCAGTTGCATTACTCACAACCATGATGGTACATGAAACAACACAGCATGGATCAACAGGTTCAAAACCATAATCTGGTGATGAATTCTACAACTGTTTTCTCAGAATAAAATATCAGCATCCTATTCAGATATTGATGTAACATATAAAAGTACTTACCAAGGACCAACTTTTGCCTCTTATCTGGAGCAAGTGGGACAAGAATGAGAGTGTTTTCATAAGTTGGAGATCAATAGGAACTAAAAGCAAGACATGACTTATGTAACTGCCTCCAGAGAGTTGTATTATGCTATGAGCTGCTAAGAAAGAGTAATTAACATTAAGAGTCAGAGATTGAAACAGATTCAGTAAAGAAACATAAGGCAAAGCAAGACTAATTGGGATATGTGATTCAGCCTACAGAGCAGTACTCACACTAAAAGGGAAGTGGAGACCAAAGTAAGATTGCATTTAGTAGCACCAGCTTTCGTTTATGCCTAATGCACTACAGTCAACAAACAAGAAGGCAAGACCAGACACAACTGAAGCCAAATCTCGCCAACTCTTCAACACGTCCCTGACAAGAAGCAACGAGTCAGTGAGGCCCGAGAGCAAACACCTTCCGCTCGTGAAACGGAACTAGACTCCCGCCTTTTCCACGAGCTTGCCGCTGACAGCGTCGAAGCAAGCGGGTCCACGGTAGACCGCGGCAGACTCCGAGATCATGCGGAGAGCATTTTTAATGGAGTCGCTGGCGGCAGAGCGAGCAGCTAATGCACAGCGTTTGCCCGGATGGAGGTCCCACCCGCGGTTTGGAGGCGAATCGGGCGGAAGAGATATATATATATATATATATATATATAAGCGATTGTCTCAAAAAAATATCTTCTTTTTAAGTTTTTCTCGAATTGTACCCTTTTTCATAAATAGTTATCTTCTATTTCAAAATTTTGTAAAATACCTCTCAAAGGTCATCGTATATTTTTCCACCCAAATCCAAAAAGTTTTCTTGTCAACCGTTCATAATATTTTTATTTTAAAAATATTATATAGTATTTTTGTTCCAAAAATACTGTGACATCACTATATAATGTTTTTTAAGATAAAAACATTATAAGACTATATAGTATTTTTAATATTTTATAAATAAAAATAATATACAGTCTTTTTTAGTATTTTATAGATAAAAATTAACCCACAAAAAAATATAAACAGTTGACAAAAAAAAATTTTGGATTTGAACAGGAAAACATAACAGCTTTCTGATGGAGCATTTTTAAATATTAAAAATAGGACGTGATTATTTAAGAATTATAAAAATAATATCATTCGAAAAATATCTAAAAATATTTTTTTCGAACAATCATGCACACGCATCTAAAAATATATTTTTTTAGACACACTGGTTTTCCTATACACACACGCATAGTGATTTTTCTAAAAAATATTTTATTTATAGATATTTATCATACAATTATCCCTATTTTAATTTTTCTCAAATCATACTCTTAATTTAAAAATTATTCAAATTATCCCTCCTCCCCCCCCCCCCTCTTCCACTAGCTTCTCCTTCTTGTACCATTGGCTTTCGCTATCTTCGCCATCACTCCTGTGCCTTACACGATCTCCCCTTCTCTTTGCTTCGTCGGAGTCGCCACCTATAGCCCTCGTGCGAAGAAGGATGAGGCACGAGGGTCACTATCAACACTGTGCTCCACCATCGCCCTCTGCCCTGTCGAAGTGGCTATCTGCAACTCTCGTGTAAGGAATGAGGGGGCGTGAGGGTTATTACGAGCCTAGTTTTGAGGAGGTAGCCTACGACGACGACAATAATGATAACGAAAGAGGGATGATAGAAGGGGGGCGGAGGATAAGCATTAATTTAGTTAGTTTTTAAATTAAGAGATATGGTTTGAAAAAATTAAAATGAGATAATTGTTTGAGAAATATCTAAAATAAAAATATTTTTTTAGAAAAATTATTATATATGTAATCTATATTTAATTTTAGCTGAATATAAATTAAATTCATATTGAACTATTTATTCTGTAAATAAAATTTACTTATTTTTCTAAAAATACTGAAGTGTTAGCTTCAAATTAGAATGGGTGGATGCATGCAGCAATTAATAATGGCTCATATCATCATCATCTCACTTTAAATTTGAACTAATCAAGTAATACAGGTATCATATGGTACATTGCAATGAATGTGAATGATAGAGAAGCCTTAGTGGCACCACACACACACAGCATCTCTTTCGTTCTCGTTGAAGCCATTCATGCATCGATCAGTATTCACAGATCAACATGAAACACCAGAAAGGAGATGTTATCTTTACTGATTCATGTTTCCTCCCTTCCTTTCGACTGTTGGAGTAGTTCAAACTTCAAAGATGCAACCTTGCTCAGCTGCATAACTTGATGGTGCATTTCACCGCCCAATACCTCAGCCTCGCTTTGACTTCATCTCCTGGTAGCATGAGAATTCAAAACTGGATCAGATGGAGTGCAATAGCAACTCAAGCATTCTCCATTCCAAGAAGATCTGTGGAAGGTAGCAAAGAGAGGACACAAGAACTGCTTTTTCCTCTTTACCTGCGCTGGAGATCCTCAAGTTGGTGATGGGAGGGGACGGCACAGATCAGTGGACTGGCCAGAGGAAGAGCGATCCAGAGAGCGGTGCCGCTGTTATTCCTCCGAGAACCTCTGGCTTATCGAGCTCCAACGTTGGGAGTGTGTTGCAGAGCTCGGGGATCTCCTGGTAGCTGAACCTAATGCAGAGGTCATTGAAAAAAATCTCTCTCAAAATCTATATAAATATATATTATCTTAATGAATGTTTTTATCATCTTTTATACAGTAAATTCTTTATGGTATTGAGTCATCTTACCTAGAGCAAGTCTAGGTCTTCTCTCTTCGATGAACTATATCTTCCATCACAATCATTCTCTGTTTTTTTCTGCTGTAGAGTCATCCTTTGTTCATCTCCATTGCAGATCTAGTGATCAGGATATCTATAGCATCATTTATCATATTTTATTATTCCCAACGATCAAAATCTTCGTGCTTCCTCTTAATCTCTTTGTTGCTTGTCACTAGCTGCAACAATAATAGTGGCTCCTGTATCTCCTGAGTAATAAGAAAATTATTGTCCATATTCTTAATGGCTTAAGAGATAAATATAATAAATCGATAATGATAATTCAAGTATATGACTCACTAATATCATTTAAAGAACTATATAATAATTTGATTAATCATGAAATGTATTTGAAAAGAAAAAAATAAAACTAATTATCACAACTCAATTCAATCAAGGAAAAGACAATCAAAATAATAAAAACTTCAATAAATAATCAAACAAGATATCTCCTCGATGATAAAAGATTATGATAGAGGCATACATGGAATAACTACTAGTTACAAGTGCCCTGCAAACCAATCACGTGAGTGATGATACGTGTGATATACTACATAATCTTTTTCGTTATTATTATGATATTTTTCTCATTTTATATTATGTGATAAATATATATTATGATGTCCTTAGTGTTAGGACTGTTTCGACACTAAGAGTGGGGGTGAATTAGTGCTTTCGTAAAAAATTTAACGATTCAAAAACTTCATTCGATAAAGCTCATATAGGAAAGATGTTTACCAAGTATAGTGAGTAAATAAATCAGTTCGTAATGAAATAAAAAGTAAAATAAAAATATAAACTAATTTATAATGGTTTGATCGTCCCAACCTACGTCCACTCTCGATTCCTCTTCACTCGATGCCACCAACTTTCACTACCAATCTTTCAACGAGCAAAGATCAACTATCCTCTTATAACTCTTTCTCATTTTCATAGGCTCAGGAGAGAATCTTTACATCTCTCTTTTATACTAAGACCTCACTTCTCCTTTTAAAAGGACTTCTAACCACTAGGAGAAAGTGACTCTAAACTTAAGAGAGATTACAACTTTTTTTTCCTCAAGGATTCTTTCCCCCTTTCTACTCTTATTCTTACTTGTCAAAGTAGAAATAAGTGGGCTATTTATAAACCCCAAATGACTTTAAAAATAGAGTTAAAAAAGGTATCATCTTGGGTTTCCAAGGTAATAGTAGTACCATCACTATTATTGGACAGTACCACCTCCTGCAGCCCTGCTAGCTAGCAGTACCACTACCCAGTCTGGGTGGTATTATCGCCTAGCGAACTGACATTAGGCAATACCATCGTCTGACACTAGTGGTACCATCACCTAGGTTTCCTAGAGACATACACTATCTCACAAGTAGTTCCATCGCTTAGGATAGTTTTAGAATATTGAATTGGGCTTTCAATAAACCCAATTTAACCCTGATTTAGGCTCAATTGGTTCCTAATTAAGTTAGCATGGTTATAACCAAAATTAACTCAATTACGACCTAATCTACTTTCATCTAAACACACATAATTACAAGACGAGAATGCTATATTGTTTGGCATGTCATTGGTTTATTCGGCACATCCTCCGATCCTTCAATATATTACCAATTAGCATGTTGGCCTTCCGTAACATTCGATCTCCTTAGTGCAATGTATGATCCTTCTGGCTCGATGGTAGAACTTATGGCATGAAGTCCTTCTAGCACGTCGACTAGTCCTCCGGCTCAACATCCAATCTTCTGACATGATTCACTACGGCCCAACGTTTGATTCTTCCTGCTTCAATCGATTTGTCTTTCCATGATCGAAATTAGTCTTGTGTCACTTAAACGCACATTAGATCATAACTTCATTAATTAATTTCATCATCAAAATTCGAAATTCAATACTTGGATTTGTATAATGAGAATTGGATCATGGTGAGATCATAATAATTAGATCAATTCGCCTATAAACGTAAATCCTGAATGTTCTCGGTCATAGGTTACTCGAGAGGGGCATCGAGATAACCGGATAAACCAATATGCTATATACCCATCCATATGATGGAGGCAGTTGGTCTCATAACTGTCTGTGTGGGGACACTAGGGATATAGTGCAGGTGCTCATTGGAGAATGAGTTTACTGAATGATCCGTTTACGGAATGTTGGTTGATTAATGATACCTCATAGTTAGATAGTGATTTCATAGTCATAGTTGTGTTTGATCCTTAGACTTGAGATATTAATTATGTCTTGTATGAGTACTCTATTCTTTGATACCATACTTATAGATATGGAAGTTTCAGATCTAGCACAACCAATCATCGGGAGTAGTAGCCAACCTTACAATGGCAATTGGATGTCAATAGAGGATCATCTACTCTAAGTATCATGAGAGGAATATCTTGTGTGTTCTTACTCAAGCAAATCTCTAGTTATAGTTGATCGGATCATAATGAATCTAATAAGTGTGAGATTTAGATTAAGAGAGAAGAAGTTCTTCGGGATAATCCGATTAGAGTGAGACTCGGATAGATTTCGTATGGGTCTAACAACATCATGCCCAATATACGATTTTTGGAATATTAGATGGATGAGAGATTATAGATACACAGTAACTAAGGGAAAATAAGTCTAATGGATTAGATCTTCCTATACGGTCTTGGGACTATGGTGTAGTGGCATAGTACCTCCATAATCGATGAGCTGAGTGAATCAATATGGGGGTAATAATTCACCGAGTCAAAAGGAGTTCTGATAATGTAACTTACGGCTAGCTTAGTATTGGGCCTAGAATATCACACACATATGATGGACAATGCGATGAATAGATGATCGAATATGAGATATATGATAAACCCCTATTTTAATGGATCCTTAAGAGAGACCCAATAGAACTTAAGATGGGAATCAAATTTTATTAAGCCAAGTGTTATTGGATGGAAATCCAATACCCAAAAAGAGGCTCTCTATAAATAGGAGTTGAGACTAAAAGGACCATAGGCTAGACAAGTTGCCTAAGAGTCATAAAAGTACACTCAACATCTATTATCAAAGACGAATATGTAGAATGCTAAATAAGTTGCCACCCTACTCTCCACTACTAAATCACTCAAATTATATATTGATAACCTTACTACGGATCCCACACAATACCGACAAGTACTTGACTTCTTATAGTATCTCTCATACGTCCAGACATCTCTTTTGCAGCTAACAAATTATCACAATTTATGTATCAGCCCTCCATTAGGCATTGATTTGTAGAAAAATGAGTCCTACGGTAGACTCTCAATCATTAAATTTTTCTTCATAAATATTCATTACTTCATCTCTATGCCTTTTGTCAATACCGATTGGACAAGTAATATTGATGATAGAACATCTATGTTGGCGTATCTTGTCTTCCTTAGGGTAAATCCAATCATTTGGAGTTCCAAGTAATAGAAAGCAATTACAATATTCACCATTAAAACTGAATATTGAGTTATTGCCATTACCACTATAAAACTCAACTAGGTCACCAATCTATTATAGGAACTTGACATCATCTCTAATTGCACTCCAATAATATACTGTGATAATGTCAGTGCCACATACTTATGCGTCAATCTAGCGTTCCACTCATACATGAAACATATTATCATCGACTTCCACATCGTCAAAGATCAAGTTATCAAACATTAACTACGTGTTTCTCATATACATATTTCTGATCAATTGGTAGACTCTCTCACAAAGTCTCTCACCCATAAGACATTCAATTTCATCGGTTCAAGATTGGCATCCTTGACAAAAGCTCAATCTTACGAGAGCATGATAGAAGCACACATTGAATAATATTCATGCTTCCTTATATCCTCAATCAGTCTATGATTTAAGGATCAATCATATATTTGAATAATTGATGCATAATTTAGGTGATTGATTGAGAGAAATTTCTCTCTCAAAACCTTATACTTATTACCTTAATTACCTTAACTAATAAAATTCATCTCTTTCACAATCTATTCCTCGTTTCTACATTAAACACATATATAACATAGAGAGCTATCACCCAGTACATTATCTAACTCTTCAACTTTGGTGACAATCTTAACCTAAACAATTCAGAAAATTACTTCAACGATAATCACTATAACTATGTGTAGTTCTGATGTGGTAGTAATAATAATTAACAAAAAATCATTTGTCTTGGATACACAATAAGACTTTAATGATCTCGTCTCAAACCAACCAACAAAATATCATATCTACTCCAACTATTCATTCAAGTAATTAAATCAACTTTATATATATATATATGTTTATTTATACACACACGAAAATATGACATTAACGTAGAGTCATTAATTGGTTGTTCAATTCGATTCATCTATGCCAATCTAAATCAAGCCTATCTCATTCTTCTTTGCCCGCATCCTCTTGCTCTCTTATTTGAACCCTCTCTCTCTCTCTCTCCCCTTTGATCCCTGATGAACTTGTCGATATACTGAGACAAAAGTAACCTCCTCAACATCGACACAAACTTGAGCACAAGTGGTATCGTGTAGGTCAGCGAGATTTTATCTATAACGTCATCAATCATGTCATCAGCCACCTCGATAGTTTTTAGTTACCTTAGTAGCCGGTGTTGCCAACCTAGAGGTGGTCACTTTGCGATCAAAACTATTACCTTAGAGACGATTAGACCACATCTTCTGGCCTCTAAACAATTACTTCAATCGTCCTAACCAGTTAGAGATCTCGAATTATAAATAATATTTTTCTCTCATTCTTTCTCTTTTTTTTATTTTTAAATCTATTATATTTTGGACAGACTATTGAACCGAATCAAACATTTTCAACCTAAGGCAGGTATTCATCTAACATCTCAGGAGCAATAACCACCCTTATCTATATCGGTCGAACATCCTCAATATTTTTTCAGTGTTTTGGATCAAGTTTATCTTGTTTCATCTCGCACCCGAACAAGGTAAGATGCCTCTCATATTTGTATGATCAACTTTCAGGATAACACATCGTGATGTGACAAGACAAACAAGCTAATATAGAAAAAAAAGATTATCTTGAGACATCCGTCAATATCTTTTATTTAGTAGTAAGACAATTGATCCAACATTAGTTGAGTTAGTAGAATATTAGAATATATGAAAGTAAAGGCTGAGTTGTAGAAGTGTTTTGGTTAGTTTGAGCATGAACTAGTCGACTTGACTCGAATATATGGAAGTAAAGACCGAGTGGTAGAAGTGTTTTGGTTAGTTTGAGCATGAACTTATTGACTTGACTCGAATATATGGAATTAAAGGCTGAGTTGTAGAAGTGTTTTGGTTAGTTTGAGCATGAACTTATCGACTTGACTTGAATCGAGCTATGTTGTCGCCCTGAGTTATGTCAACCTAAGTTGATTTCCTGGACCGAATTGATGTTGAGCTGATGAAGAAGGATGAAATGTCATCCACGTTATTAGTGGATATTATTTATTCACCCTGCATTACTTCGTATCCAATAAAGTGAGAAACTGTGAGCTACACATAGTCGACGGACGTAAAGAGTCAAAATTGATTTGGGATTTGGTCAGCCAGGCATCGTGTGGGCGTTGAAGATTTCATGGGATTTAGGAACATCTCTGTATGCTCATTCTGCACACTTAAAACATATTGTAAAAGATAAAAGCGGTCAAAAATATTGATGAATAACTCGATGTACAAGGGCTAAACAAAGGAGCTTATTACTTCAAAAAATTTCATCATCCTCAACAAATTTCAAGAGATGCCCTAAAACCAATAGCCTACGATCTTCTTCTCTACGTTCACTTCCGATCGCCATCACGCCTTTAATTACTCGGGCATAGAGCCGCTCAAGCTGTGGCACGCCGTAACCCCCAGTTCGCTCCATGAAATGTTGCTTCACAGAGTCTATTTGCTTGGAGATGTCGGTATCAGTCATCACTGTATCAACGATGTTTTCATTTGCCGGTGGACTGGAGGCTACTTCCGATGATTCTGGTAGTCCAGTGTTGGAGTGGTCTTCTGGTCCTCCCGATGGACCATTTGTATCGGGAGGATCTTGGAGTCCTGGATAAGAACTGACCCTCGTGGAATCAGGTTCGACAGGAGCTCTTTCATCCCTGCCAGAGCCTGCCAATACAAGAAGCACAAATTGCAGTGTCAATACCATACGATGAACTATAATTTCATGCTCAATCATCCTTCATTTATGTTAAAGGAAGCAGAATAACTTGAGAAGTGAATAACATTTAATATAGCTAAATAAATTCCTCATCATTCTGAACGTTGATACCAGTTGCTGCCAAGGGGGGAGCAGCAGGACACAGTTGTCAAGAATACAAAAGGCAAATAGGTTCTGTACTCTTATAAGTACAGAACTGGAAGTTGAAGATGAACTATAATTTCATGCTCAATCATCCTTATTGGCAGAACTGGAAGTTGATCAAGATTTATAACGAACTTATTGGCAGACTTCCAATATGAATAAGTATCTTACAAACCAATCCAATCACAAATTGGTAACTTAGTGGAAACAATACAAGAGTTATGTTAATGAATGAAACAAGCTATTATAACAAACAAGTGCACTAAACCCCATAGGATGGTGAAGGAGATGAGGAATTAGTAGTGGTAAACTAGCTAGTGTTGTCTAAGGCCCACAAGCTGTCATGGCATGGCCCTGAAAATGGAGGTAAAATGGCTTGTGTTGGCTTTGTTTGATATGCTTGGCAGGGTCCCAGAGGTAGATGTAAACTTTGTGCCAGCATGATCCACAGGTTGGAGTGTTCCGAGGCCCACAAGTTGACATAGTCAGACCCACTTAAGGCCCACAACTACATGACATGGCATGGGTCACACACTAATGTTAAATAATATAGAATATATAGTATAATGGTATCATGGAAATGATGAAGAGAGCACATACGATGTTGAAGAGTAGTGCAGAGGTAAAAAGACTAGCAAGGAGATGGAGATAGGTCAATAAAAAAGGAAGTAGGAAAGAGGGTGGAATAGTGGAGCGAGATAGAGGGAAAAAAATAGAGAGGACTAGAAAGCGGGGATGAGGTGCGAGAATATCTCAGAAACCTTACTTAAAACACATGCTATTAAAGAAGGCTCACCGATAAAACTTATCAACTATGTCCTCAACCAGGAAGTCAACATTTATTCTCCCAATGTCATTTCTTGTTGTTTCTTCATAGCTTGAGATGTGAGAAAATTGAATTGGTCCAACTCTATCACTCTTTACAAAACTCCCTCCCCAGTTTACTCTCTTAATTCTGAACCACCATAATCTCTTTACAGAGCTCACACCCTCTCTGTTTACCTCTAGCTGATCTCCTCTTTGCCCTCCTACCTCTGCCTCTCCCAACCCCTTAACTCAAATCCTCACTTCAGCTAACCTGGGTTTCGCTAGTGATCATAAATATTGTGGTCGATCAGCCCTGCCTTAATCTAGTCCAACCAACATGATGCCCAGGCCTGATATGTTGACAATGAAAGAGACCTTGAGAAATTCAAGCATATATGAGCTCAACAGAGATTGAGAAGAGAACAGAAAATTAACAAATTTTCAGCTCCGTAAAACATTAGTGAAGAATCCCTCATCCCCCCCAATGATTTTGATCTTAAATGTCAGAACCCTTTTGTTTAGACCAAAGCTTCAACCCCATATAACCTCCTTGATCCTCAGAACTACATGGTGCAAGAAATGCCAACGATATATTATTTTCCACTAATAAAACATTTTAACACTTAGAGGAATGTCATCAAGTTTCTTTCAAGTAATCTTTCTCATCCAAGTATGAAATACAAGCACAATGGAACAAGAAATCAATAAAATAATAATCATTTTCTAGAGGATATAGTTCTAATCCATCAAGAACAAATAACAAGATCCAGATACCTGGGTCGTGGTCGGCATTTTTCTTTGGCCGCCTCAATGCTTCATAACTTTGTGCCAGATTTACATCTGGCTGAACGTTACGAAGTCGGGCACTTGTTCTAGTAACAGAAGCAAGTTGAACAACAGGTGCTGCTGGAATATTCAACTCTTCAATGTCATCTGCCAAGTGCAGCGGACCACCTTGCACTGCAATTTTGTCACAAAATGAGACTAGAGCTGGGTCCATCTGTGACAACATACCTTGCACCTAAACAGGAGAAGAATAATTTAGCAAGAAAATTAACAATATCAATGAGATATCTGATTGGTTAGCACAATTAATACGAATAATAGCAAAATACCACATCTCGAAGCTCATAAGCTCTGCTAACAATTCTGGCTCCATTGTAGTCATCTCCATTATATGCCTATACAAATAGTAAGCATCAAAACTGAATGCAAATTTATCAAGCTCCTAACTCATTCATAATTGGAAACATGGAAAACATTAATGCAAGTAGATATCCCATGGGAAAGTTCAGAATCAGATATCATTCTTTCTGAATTTCAAATCCAGATAATATACTAAGTGGAATAAAAAATCAAGTTAATAAAGGAAAATAAATACATTCTAAAAGTGGATACCTTAGCATTAGCCACAATAAGGTCAATATCTCGTAAGAATGCTGCAAGGGTGAGATATTGCCCACAATCAACATGCTGTAACAAAGTGGCCACATCCATGGGATTATGAATGATAGAACGATAGTCAGGCGCATCCTCATCCAAGACCGGATAATGAAACACACTGAATCGCTTATCATAGAGAAGCCTGCAGGCACATAACGATTTCATTAATGCAAGGCCATGTAAAAAGTCATGCAATGCCAGTAATATGCCTGCAATAAGAATGAAGCTGTATCCAGCTCATGCTCATTTATTAACAGTGGGCTGGTTACTTGCATGGGATTGGCATCAACATGGTATGAGGCCACATCATGGTCAATGACTACATGCCACCGAACAGCAATAATTAAGCCTTTGCCTAATAGTTCCCAGACACAGGTCATTCCTTGCATTATATAACTTGATGTAAAGTGAAAAATTATGGACCAAAAATAGCAGTAACTAAATCCTTGTCTATTATATCCCATATGCACAGCATCTCATCAGGTTATGTAACTAATTTAAAGTATTGATGGAAATTGGATACAACATGCAGTGGTGCTGGTTATTAGACCATTCCCACGTGCCTAGGCACCTGATCAGGCTTAGTAAACCATGTACCTGTTTTGTGAAATTATTAAATGGTTTTAGTGTACCCTGCAGCTTAAAAATGTCAAAATCACTCTATAGTTCTTTTTCCATGATAGTGCAGTGCTTGTCCCAAAGACAAAAATTACCAAGTACTTCATAATAGGAAATTAAGAGACAGACCTATTGCAAACATCCCGGAGACACATCCGCAGCCGACGAAGGGCATGTTGCTCAGCCTCTGCTTTTGCCTTGAGTTCTGAAGCTTTTGGACCACTAACTTCCTTTGGGGCCTTGGGGAGTTCAGGAAGAGATGTCATTTCTTCCAATTTATTCGTTGACTCATCAACTTGCATAGATAAGACAGCTTCGACCAGTTTCCCCAAAAATTGTGACCTGTCATCTGCAGTCGGTTTATCCACTTGATACCTAATAAAAGAAACTTCTCAATTAGTTGACAAATCCACACATAGATTTTTTTTTTTTCTGGATAAGGAACATATGCACAATCTCAGGAAAAAGTCCTCAGATTTTGTTCCGATAACATATTGCATCATGTTAAAATCCATTTTTAATTCAATGAGTCCTGTTTGCACAAATAACAGCATCCACATTCATAGGATAAACTCTGCAATTGAGCAAAATTTTTTTTAGTTAAATACATTGAATCCAATGAAACAAAATAGAATTAAGAATAATAAAAGAAAATTCAATCATTAAGGATTGCCATATTTCACTTATAATTTATCTCTGCCTATTTATTTTCTTATGTGATTATGAGCAAATAAAAAGAGTGTCTCCAGACAGTAACTTATTTATTTAAGATCAGTGTACAAACAAAATAACTAAAACAAAGTCAAGAAGCTTCAGATAGGTTTTTAGACATGTTTGAAAGATGTTGTGTTTTTAGCCAGATTGGGATCAACTGCTCCAGATCTGAAACTCACTCAGAGCCCCAGTTTTGGAAGTCATGGCAGATTTCACAAGACAGGTAATACAGGATGATTCCACTAAAACTTTATTTTTTTTCAATTTTTTTTTCAAATTTTACTGTTGTTTACCCAATCCAAACACTGTTAATAAGAAATGTAAACCAGGAACTAATCAAACTTCCAACTTTCTGCTGTTCTTTCCAGAAGGTAAACTAATACAAACTGCAATTCATTATTTCATTGTGAAGCAAAATCAATCAAACTAGCTCCAAAAAAGTTTTATGTAGACTAAAGGTGATCTAGCAGTGTATGAAGAGATGGCAAAATTTCTTTTTAGTTGGGTGTTAACAAAATATCAAGACTCTATACTCAATTGAGTTAATAGCCAGAAATCCTAATTTAGATAATTCAAAGCAAACATTAAGCAACATAAAGAGGCCAGCAAAATAAAGCAAATTTATTTAATTTCAAAATTCTTTTATCTTGGAAAAGTTTGGATAATTTAATTTCTAACTATTAAGGATTGGGGGTTCATCATCTCATGAAGCAAAATGAATTGTTTTTGCTGGTCAAGAAAAGCATGATTTTTTCATCGTCAACTGCTGTTGTGCAGCTGCTAACTATTTTGCATATGCTTGGACCAATATTATAGGGAGAATAACAATTTTATAGTGCCAGTAACATACAAAACCCCTCATGTCATGATGTCATCAATAGCTAAAACTTGACAACCATTTTTTCCTAACCACATTTTCCCTTTATGTCACCTATTGCTGTGACCAACCTCCCAGTTATGTTGCCTCCAGGACAACCATTGTCACCTTACGGCTTCACAACTAACAACCACAAACAAGACTGGCATCTCCTCCCTACATAGACAGAAGGAAGAAAAAAGAACCTCAATTGCACCACACCTACCAAACACTGGTACCTGTATGAACATATAAGGAACTAACTGGTTAAAAAAATTATGGCTTACATGAACATTTTTCATTCTACAGTCACCTAATCATTAAATGGCATGTCTCTGTTTATAATACTCTGGAACTTTAAATCTTTTAGATCAAGAAGATTCTCAAGATCCTCAAACTAATCCATGATCCAATCCAACCAAACACCATATAAAGTTAATGATACCCTCAAGATCTTGACAATATTTAAAATGTTGGAAAAAAAAAGAATCAACCAGACCTCAACAAGTTAAAAATTCTTCATTCAATGAATATACTTCAGGCAACAATCAATAAGGCAAGAATTTGCCGTCTTACCATTAGTGTCTAGAGAAAAACAAGGTCACCAAAGGCCATAAATACTGGAAAAATGTATCCAAATATTTCATATATAGTTTCACAATATTTGTCTCAAACATATTATAAGGCCTTTCATCTTACATTAATATGCTATACTCAATGATTTAAAAAGCGCTAGGCATCAAAAGATGCCAAGGTCCTAAGATGGCCGAGGCATTCTGAAATATTAAAATATAAAAAATATAATATAATTAAAAAATATAATTATTTAAATAAAAATATGATATTAAATTAAATATATACTATTAATAATATATTATAGTTAAAGGGGGAGAAAACAACTGTTAACAATAACATGGGAGGATAAAAGGGTCATTGATCGTGGAAACCAACGGAAAGTGGTAGCAACAGCGATGAGAAGGTTACAGTGAGAAGCTGGCAGTAGCAACGGCGGAGGATTAGTTTATGACAGTTATGGCAGTGCAGCGAATGGCAACAGCGGAAGCTGCGGACGGCGGCAGCAGCGGCAATGGAAGATGCGGACAGCAACAGCAACAATGACAGAAGCTGCAGACAGCAGCAGCGGTAGCGACGGAAGTTGTGGACGGTAGCAGCAACAGCGGCGGAAGCTGCAAACAGCAGCAGCGGCAACGACAGAAGATGCAGACCGCAGCAGCAGCGGCGGCGGAAGCTCCAGAGGGCATCCGTCAATGGCGAAGGAACCTGCGGTCCTCTCCGTCGATAGTGGAAGGAACTGCACATGGAGCGACAATGGAAGGAAGCTATGGCCTCTTGCTAGGTCGTCAGACTCGTTCATTGATGACAGAGGAAGGCTCGACGCACTATGTTTGCGGCGGAGGCAGCGACATAAAGCATCAGGGGTGGAGGCAGAAGCAGTGCTAGGGTTGGCTTGAGGTCGCGCAGGCATGAAGGGCGCAGACTTAAAAGTCTGGTTCAGTTCGCTTATTTAAACCGGGTGCTCGCTCAAAGCACCCGACGCCTAGGTTCGAGCAAGCGCCCAGGCGACGCCTCATTGAAGCATGCCACCTGGTCCACACACGAGGCGCTCAGGCCTCACCTCACCTCGCCCGAGCGCCTATTTAAATCACTGGCTATACTTCAGATCATGCAAGTGAATTCCATCACATCCCAGAAGAAATTGTCAATCACTTCCATTTAGAAGGTGAATGTAGCACCACAAAATATGATGATGCTTAGTTGTTAATATATCGAGTTATCCAAGCACTACAAAATATTGTTAATTTTCCCTAAATTCATTTGCTTTCCATATGGAAACTCCTTGATTGTCTTCCAGTAAAAGTTGTTGGCAACTTGGCTGCTTGTATCTTGTTGATGAACCACCAACAATTTAAAATAGACAGAAAATTAAAATGCTTAAATTATTTTAACGTTAGTCAGTTATTAGCAACTCTTTCTCTATTTCATGATATTCCTGCTGAAAAACCAAAGTAGCTGACTGTTGCTATTCTTGCTTGAAATCATCAATGGGCAAGGTAGTGCAACAACTTTGCATTTTATTGGTAAAAGAAGACATGGAGACATTAGGCCTTCTGTTTTTACTCTCTATACTTGAGGATCCGAGTAAGCCAGCCATTTCAGCTGAAGTCTTACTAATGCACAAAATAAGTGGAAAAGAAAAGGTTTATTCTAAGGATGAGGAAGCATACACATTACGGAGAGCAAAGATGGAAGTAGAGTCTTCATCCATTTTGCTCAAGGACACTGACGATGTTCCTACAAGTAAAATTGGAAGATTGGAAGGCAATTCCTCCAAGAGAGACATCAAAACAGCCTTAAGCTGTTCATGTGCCTGTAGAAGTGAAAAAGTTACATGGTTATGCATCTTAATCCTATTCAGCAAATCAGCAAAAATTCATCTTGAAAAACTGTATTATTAATTTGTGCACTCACTGTCTCCCACCAAATATGGAACTGAGGTAGGTAGAGTATAGAAGGAGTAGTTCTTCTTGCTTCACCAAATATATGCACCAAAGCCTCTTCTGGTGTCTTTGCACTAGGATCAGATAGAAGAGATGGAAGCCCAAGCGAGTGAACAGGAAACTTCTCCAATTCATGAAGGACAGCAGGCCCAACATGGTCCTGTCGAGCTAAAAAAGCTTTAACCACAGCACCCATCAAAACATAACTGTCAAAATATTAGAAAATTGTAAGATTCATACCAATCCAGCATTTTCATCTCCATATATCAGAAGGCGAGGCCTATAAACAAGAGGAAGTGCAGAGCTATACGAAAGAACAGACAGCCTGCTGACATCTACAGCTGAAAGGCAAGGAAAAATATCAGATATGTGTTCCATTATTTTCTGCAGATGTCTCTGCAAACATGGAGCAACAACTGAAGACAGAGGCCTGGAGTGCACAATAGATCCCCTATGAGCAGCAGGAGTAATCGTAGACATGGCCTCTAAGAAGTGATGTTTCTCGACCCTAATCGAATCAACATCAATGACAAACTTGTCATCGCTAGTATACACCTGAGGGTACTTCTCACGAAAAGCACGGATGGCAGCTTCTGTGCATAGAGATTTCAGATCCGCTCCACAATATCCCACACAATTAGCTGCAAGTTCCATCTTTAGTTCTTTTGATGGGGGTTCCTTCCATTTGCGTGTATGAATGTTCAATATTTCAGCACGTGCCTCATAACCAGGTAAAGGAAAAACAAACTCCCGGTCAAAACGCCCAGGGCGACGCAAAGCCCCATCAATGGCATCAATTCTATTGGTTGCACCTATCAGGACCACCTGTCCACGAGAATCAAGTCCATCCATCAAAGCAAGTAACGTTGAAACAATAGAATTGTGAATCTGCTCTTGTTTGCTAGATCTAACTGGCGCAAGGCCATCTATCTCATCAAAGAAGATAATTGATGGCTGATTTCTTTGAGCTTCTTCAAAAAGCAGTTTTAACTGTCTTTCAGCCTCTCCAACCCATTTACTGAGAACATCAGCTCCCTTACGCATGTAAAAGCTAACCTTCTGACCAGCCTTTGAAGCAGCACATGCTAATGCCCTAGCTATTAATGTTTTCCCAGTGCCAGGAGGACCACAAAGCAACACTCCTCTTGGAGGAGTTATGTGATATTTGGCAAAGAAATCAGGATACAGTAAGGGAAAGAATACCATTTCCTTTAATGCATCAATATACTCTGATAGACCTCCTATATCTTCAAAGCTCACACTTTCATCAACTTGTAATGGCTGAATGTCTGCCCCTCCCTTTGAACTTGGCCCGGCGGTTTGAACACCTGTAGTTAGAGAAGCAATATTGTCACCCTGGAAACCCCATCCAGATGCAGCAACATTTAGTCCCCATGCTGTTGCACCATGCATGTCTAGACCACCTAAGAGCCACGGTGTCCCACTTCTACTTCCATTTCGTGTCCAAGGAATAGAGGGACCTTGATCCATTTCATCCACTAGAAGAGAGTCATCAGAATCATCGGGTAATGACAAACGATGTCGTCTATGTACCCGAGATCCACCTCTTCTTAGATATCTGTTGCTTTTGGAGCCCATTCCATGATGAAGTACTCTACGAGGGGATCGGGGTCTCTGTTGTCCATCCTTTTCACTTGATAGTCTACGAACCTCAGCACGGTTCCGTAAGTCATATCGTCTCCTTCCTTCTTGCTCTTCTTCACCATCTTCATCATCCCCATCTTCTGCTACTTCATCTCCCCCATCACCATCCTCTTCATTTCCAATATCCTCCTCTGCATCATTACCATTTTCAGTGTCATCTTGGGCAGCCTGCTCTTCAGAGCTCTCCTGGTCTTCTTCTGATTCTTGATATAGTTGTGCTCTTCCCCCACTCAACAATCTTCTAGGACGTAAACCCTCACGGCGTGGAAGGGAATTAGTATTTGTGATCTTTTTATTCCTCGGACCCAATACTTCATCATGGCTAACATTGTTCTCTGCCTTGTTTCTTGAAGAACGATACCTGGGAGTCTGAAAAATAACCAGCATCAAAATACAAAATAAATCATAAAAAACAAGAATTACACAGTTTAAACTCCTGTGGCACCATGCTAATCACTGAGTTGTGTAAAGATTATGCATACAAGCAAGGTTATAAACATACCATTAAATCATCATCTTCTGTTCCTGAAGTATCTGTCTCATAGTCTTCCAGGTTTATTGACATCTTTCTTTTTCTCGTAGAGCGGCGTAAGTTTGTTGCAACAGACTACACAAAGAATAAGCAGACAGAGAACCAGAAATATGCTTGATCAAACAAAGAGAAGGTGTTGTGTTAAGAATACCATTATAAGCAGAATACGTATGACCTAATGTTAAAAGCAAGCAGACTGCTGCACAAAACATATCTAAAATTTTCTGGGAATCGTTTCAATAAATTTTTCCCTCTTTTGTAGTTTGACATAACAATAAATATAACCACCAAACATCAAGGATTAATGATTCAAGGGACTCAAGCTAAAGAACTTAATATTGTAGCTACAGCAATTAAATCCTTGAACCTGGAGGAGCAAGCACCACAAGAAAAAAGGCAACCCCAATGATTCACGAAATAAATCAATCACCATAGCACAAAAAACTGAACCATTTGTGAAGACAGCATTCTACTACCATGCTTACCCAGAAAGGAAGATTAAAACTAGAATATATCTATCAACTAAAGAGAGGCAGAACCATACCGCACATGCTTTGAGAAAAGAGATGGAAGATGAACAGTTCAACTAGAACATAATTTATCCATACACTAAGAGAGACAGGACATGTACTGCACCTGCTCTAAGAAAACAGAATAGTGAAACCTAGAAGCAAGCAGAATTTCAAGCATTATGATGCAGACAAAAAAAAAAAAAGATGAACTCAGGTTCAAACAAACATCAAGTACTCGAACAAAGTTGGCCTCAATTACGCAAATCTAAGTTAAAAGAAATAACCTATGCATCCAGAAAATCCACAAGGCAGAGAAATTAAGAAGTGTACGAAAAGAACAATCTTGTTATTGCCGGTAAGTTGACAGTGTATTTAAAACAGATCGCAAATTTTAGCAAATCAAGAGTTTTAACTGCATAGGGTCTCTGTTTCACTCTTAGGTTCTTAATTGGTTACCGAGAAAAAGCTGGTAACTACACATGAAAAGCATGAAAATAATGACCATCTATCACATATCATCCTGTTGCTCGTTACAAAAGTTGGTTTAAAAGAATCAGCAACAAAGAAATTATAGACAGTATGGATGTTCTCAAAGGAACCATGACTTCAATAAATAAAAATTGTTTCATTCCCAAAGAGGCCTTCTATTGCAATATTGCTTAATAAAGATACTGGACTTGCATTTGGGCACTTTGTAGTTATTATTTGACGGCCAAAGTTTGTATATATTTGGCTATATCATATGACTGACAAAAACCATTACTGTAAGATGCCTTAGAAGTCTTGGCAAACAGGGAAAGTTCATTTTACAAGTTTGTTTTCTGAATCTTGTGTAACGTCTTCTATCATTATATATGTACTGCTCATGTTCTAAATCAGATATAGCAATTCAACATCAAGTACGAGCAACTACATTTTCTTTCAAGATGTAACACGAATGTCGACCATCATCCTCCTAATGAAGGTCAAGCCAAAAGAAAATTTTATGTTTTGAGGCGTTGTGGTGAAAAAGTCTCATCTTTTCTAGGGTCAGTTAGAAAGTTCAAATCGTGCACTAAAATGTGAATGACAAACATTTTCATGCATGCACCAATTTCTATGAGATGTGTGCTTGCCCTGACATTTATGATGTGTGATTACCCAGCATACACCACCCACCCCTTTGAGGTGTGTGATGTGTGCTTGCACTAACATTTATGATCATTTTCCACTGCATGCGGACAAACATAAACCACTATAAAGAAGGAAAACATGAAGTTTGACATACCATGTTTCCAGGTGACACTATATAGATATTTGAGGTTTTGTTTGTCATAAAACCAAAACTTTCTATCCGCAATTCCACACAAACAATCATTAACATTGAAATGGAAACTAGGTCCATTTGAAATGTAACGTTCCAATATGAAAGATCTTAACTACCAAAAACATAATCTCTTACATCCGAAGGAGGCATCTGAACAGAGCGGTTTCTAGGCCGGAGCAACTTCTTAGCAATCTGGGAAGCAGCAGTCCTCTTCTTAGATTTCATCTTCTTCCTTATCACAGGCTTGTAGTACAAATAAGGCCGGCCAAAATACTTAGGCCGCTGCCGGAGCCGATCACTGGTCCGCAATGGCGTGATCGCTGCGCCATCTCCTTTCGAATCCATAACGCTCTTCCACCTCCACTATGGAGCTAGCACTCCCCGTAGCACTACCCGTCACACCGCGAGCAATCAAAACCCAGCCAAAACCCAAAAGGGGGGGCGCATTTCCAAACCCTAGCAACAAGAAAACCAACCCTCGATCAGGAGGTAGCCCACCAAACAGCGATCCCTACAAAACTATAAAATCCAACGGCTTTTGTCCGTTGCGATGATCAAAAAATCTTTTTGCCGGTCTCGAATCAAAAAATGAACGAAGACGGCAAAAAAAAGCATCAAGAAGTGGTCGAATAGAAACCCTAACCTCAGGAATCTGCCATTGGAGACCGGAGATCATCAGCAAGAGGAGGGAGAAGAGTGGAGCCGGGTGGCGAAGGCGAGATTTCGGTGAAACAGGGAGAGCGCTCTGCTCTCGGGTCAGGGGCGACGAGGGATTTCTACCCTCCGGCAACGAAACCCTTATATAGCACGTGCACGGCGCGTGAGTTACAGTGAAATTACCGTAGAGGGCCTCTCCCTCGGCGTCGTTTCCTCGGGCCGCGTTCCGGTTCGTGGAAGCCCGTGGTTGGCAACTTGATCCGAGATAGCGTCCGTCCGATCACGATCGAACGGCTGGAATCTAGTTTCCAGCAAGGAATGGAGAGACAGGTACAAGCCAAATGGTTCGGGTGATAGAAATCGAGATCGAGCCATCGCCCCGTTTCGACGGTTGTGACAGTTATATGGATTTTTACCCATATCAAAAACGGCTCGATATATGACAGTTCACTCAGGAGAGACAAAAGTTAAATATTTATCGTTTAAAATATTTTCTTGAGTTAAACCCATTATACAAAGTTTATCATGCCACAAAAGATGAGGTTAGTGATGGCTTGCTAAAATTACTTTGTATTAGGTTACTAGCGTAGACATTAGGAGGAAATCTTATCAAATCTTGATTTTTATGTTAATTGATTATAAGACAAATACGAGAGTCGATAGTAGTCTTCCAAATTAACATTCAAATTCTCTTTCGATCATTATCGAATTAAGTTAGACTGATCTAAACATTATTGATATCTTTCTTATTAGATATGGGAGCACATTATAGATCCACTTATGACCTACTTTTGAAATATCTCTAGTTGAGTAATGTTTATTTGTTGTTGTTTTTGGAGTCTAAATATCCACTATAGTAATATGAGAAGATAATGTGAGTCTAAATATCCACTAAATATTATGAATATGTAATGATAGATTTCGCTAGCCATATTGACCTGAAAGGTAGAACATGGGAACGCGCACATACACACAAAGACCAACACTGGTGGCCTACCACATCACTAATTCCCTGCAACAAATCAAGCCACTTGGCCCGAGTAGCAGCTTTTCCGGGGCGTGAAGCACCTCACAGGACTCATCGCTGCTCGTTGCAACCTCGACCGGAAGTACCTCAACACCCTCACCCCGAGCCTCACGTCGAACACCTGGTCGACGATCTCGGAAAGGAACGCCTTCCCGACCCCGCCGGCCTCCCTCAGGTTCCTCCTCAGCCGGTCGCTGAAGCTCTCCCTGACGGTGAACTGGTAGCTGCGCAGATAGGCTTGCCGCAGCAGCAGCTCATTGCGGGACCTCGGCGGTCGAGGCAGCAGCAGCTGCTCAGCATCGGAGGCCTGCTTTGCCCGTCTGAACTCCATCGGTGGTCTGGTGGCTGGAAAGAGATGAAGGACGAGCCTAAGCTATACATCTAACACCATATCTAACATGAAGACGTCATTGCTACCAAGTTACTGTCAGTGGTTGAACCAAATCCGATGAATTTATGGGTGGTGGGTGGCAATTGTTATACCCAAGCTTCACCAACTCTGGATAACTCTGCTCGGCACGCAATCGGTTGACATGTCTTCCACGGGTTTTTGGGTCCTTCCCAAATCGATTAGGTTGGGACCTGTCACATGAGTTGCATGTTGTGGATCCAAACAAGATTCCGATTCGGGGCATGTCGACACTGGATCAGTTTAAAGGATCACAAACATCTACATTGTTTCACTGAACATATAAGAGTAAAAGAGTAAAAAAGATCAGAACATAACATATCATATCATTCATTATGTTTTGAAGCACTAACACTCGCACTAATTCCATTCAAAGTTGGAACAGAAGCGATTCACCGAATTAAAACCTTACATGTCGAAGCAAACTGCTTCTGCTTGAAAGCTAAAGCAACAGACTGCAAAATTGAAACTTCGTCTTCAAACTTCCTGGACGCTTAAACCTGCAACATTGTACAAATCAGATCACTATCGACTTGCACTTTAATCAAATAATTCAGCAAACATCAATTTGTTTTCTTCGTAAAACAGTGTGGAAGCTACCACTGTGATTCAATGCGTTAGAAGTTCATACTATATACCCTTTGCAATTATCGATTAGCTTAATTTGGTATGTGCATAGCCCCATAATAAAAATAGAGATCATAATGACTCTTAGCATGGAAACAAATGTTTATAAGTAAATATCATTCGCATTATTTCTAAAACACTGAAATTATCACTGTGATTCATTGTGTTAGAACTTGTTAGTACAATATACCTTTCACAATTACCAGTTGGCTTAGTTTGGTATACATAGCCCCCATAAAAAAAAAAAGAGAGAGATCATAATGACTCTTAACATGTAAACAGATGATCAGCAAATATCAATCCATTTTCTCCCTGAAACACTGGAAATTTTCACCACAACTCGTTGTGTCAGAGCATGTTATTATATACCTTTTTTTCTAATTATCAATCGACTAATGTCGCCATAAATGAATAACATAATTTGGCATGTATAGCACAGGAAAGAAAGAAGATATCATAATGCCTCTTAGCACAGAAACAACTTTCCTCTATGCAGGGGGATAAGACTGCACATTAATCATCCCCAAATTGCAGATTGACAGGAGACTCATGTGTTGGGTTCCCCCTTAGCATACAGAGGTTTTACAACAGTGACTCCTAAAAATTATCAAACCCCGGTATCATCGATGGTTCGCTCTCCGTCCAAAGTTCTTATGCTGTTGCTCAGAGTTCCAAAATCAGCTAAAGTTCATTGCATGTATAACCCTATTTCTAACTCAATTGCAGCCCACGTATTGCCTACTGATAACATCAAGATCAACAGACTGTTCCTTGCAAATAATCATGACATCACAAAACTCAAATCAGGATGCATGTGCAATGTTCTTGAACATGGAAACTGAATCTTGACTTTACCCAGGAGCTCCATTGTTATGGCAGACAAGGATGTTGGCAATTATAATCTTTGAATGCGAGATCGCCTAATTAATGTCATATTTTTTGCATGA
Source organism: Musa itinerans (assembly GCA_001649415.1). Lineage (NCBI taxonomy): Eukaryota > Viridiplantae > Streptophyta > Magnoliopsida > Zingiberales > Musaceae > Musa > Musa itinerans. Next base: position 72,097 of record LVTN01000066.1, on the reverse strand, counting down.
ATTAGACTTTTCTCACTTATAGTACAATGCCGATCTCATAACAAACGAACGAGGATTACAGACGAACATAGCAAATCTAACCTGGGGGAAGAGACTGCTTCAGCTTGTCTGCCTTCTCGGGGTCGAACACGCAAAGTGTGTAGAGGTACTTGGCACAGCGGACTTTGAACTTGACCACATCCTTTCTCCTCTTTATCCTCACCGACCGTGCATCCTTCCTTCTCGCGGTGAGAAGGAAATCCTTAATCTCGTGAATCTGCTTCGGCTGCAAACGCATCGATGTGTACAAAACCAATCATTCAAGAGAAGGATAAGCAACACGGATTCAGAAGAACCAAGAACTAATTTTGATCAGTACAAGTCAACATAACACTATCATCAGTGCAACGAGTCCAATGGCCAAATCTGCTAACACCGACCGATGCTCCATCAACTAAGAAAAACCTCAACCCACCGTATCAAAATGGGAACTGAAACCAGCATTTTACCGAAGCAATGGGAACGCTATACATCTGACTATGCATACAGAACCAAAACCTGTGTTGCGACGCGACATTTGACACGATTCACATGGGGAAGAACGATCGAAGGAGAAAGATACCATCTTTGATGCGCCTCGACGGGAAAGGCGGCTGGCTTCCAATCTGCGCCTCTCTGTGGAAAACCCTAATCCGGGAGGGTGGCAGTTGACACGTCATTTAGTAGGGCGGCGAAAAACCCTAGTTTCCAAAATTTACCCGATGTGACGTAAATGCCCCTAAAACATGAGTATTATTCCCGTCCCAATTGATTGGGTATGGGTCAAGTCCGGTCCGAGTATGGACCCCAATTTGGGCGTGAAAGCCTCAAAACCGAAAAGGGCCTATTTGACATTAACTCTATTTGTTGTGTTCTTAAATTCCTTTGTCTTTTTTTTTTTTTTGTTATTGTGTGCGATAGTATTAATTAAAATTAAGACCAACATAAGAAATTTTGTTTGGGAGCTCTATTTTTAATTTATTGGTTTCCTAAATTATTAAGAAATTTCTACCCTTTTTAGCCTTACGTGCATCAGTCACCATTTGGAACTTTCTAACTTCATTGCAGTTATGACTGCTATATTTTTCTATACAACAAATAAATTTTTGTTTAGAAAAGTTAAAAAAACAAGTGAAAATTAATATTTATGCTATAATGGACTTAAAGGCTTGTGGTTCATTACATTGGTTCGATTGGATCGATACATATTGGTCGGTATTTATTAAATTGATTAGAAATAAAGATCAAATGATATATTTTTATTTTAAGTTTAATCAAACATACTATTCATTAGTTCAATCATGTTAAGGTTAGTAACTATATTAAGAGTCTTAATTATGTTTTTAACTATTTGTGAAAAGTCATAATTAAATTTAATTTTTTTTATGAATTAAGAATTAAATTTAAATTATGGATTAAAACAGAGAGAGTCATTAGAGAACTAGGATTTGTTTCTATATTGAATCTCCAGGTTTAGGTGAAAGAAAAAGATAATACACTTTTGATGCTCATAAGAGAATTGGGATTTGTTTCTATAATATTCTCTCTAAAGAAAAATCTTTTACATTTATATGAAAGGGTTTGTAATGAATTTCAACCTTGAGTGTGAGTTAACTTAAATGAGAATGATTTCTTATATTATTTTTTTATTAAAAAATTATTTTTTTATTAAACAAATATTTTTTTATATAGAAATTTATCAAATCACATAAAAATTTATGTTATTTTTTTGGTATGCTCTTTATTTATTGATATATAAAGTTTTTATGTTGGGTTTGAGTTATTTTTCGTCCCCAATAAACCAAACAACAAAATAAATTTCAGATGACCATGAAGCCTTCATCCATCCACCTTTATATAGAATAAATATAAAGGCCATGGTGTTGTTGACTTCATTTTTCTAACAACCATCAGAATTTTGAGGATGAACAAAGAATTGATCCTTACAATTGAATGATGTAGAGGGAAACAAAAAAAGAACCTCAACAAGCTAATGTATATTTCTGCCAACAAAGACATATTGCCAATTAGAACAAAAGTAGAGAGAAGATTTTTATTTATCGCCCACTGAAGGTTGGATTGAGGTTATATACATCTGCAGCTACCATGACAATCTACTGAAAACATTATATACTGAACCAATAAAGAGAAAAGAAGTTTATAACCGATGCAAGAGGACATGGTTTTAGATCATTTATCAGCTAAGAGGACCATGTGCCAGCTCCAGTCATCTAATCTTTCATCAGAAATGACGGCGGACATCGTGATACATACATAGATCACAAAATTGTTTGGAGGATGGAGTTGGCAAGCTATTCAACAACATTAACATGAAGCGGTAGAGTTGGAGAGTTGGCATTTGTCTCAATGCTTCAGGATAAAATTTAACCTGCAGAACAATTAACAAAAGTTAGAACAATTAGAAGATATATGAAGCTGTATATATCCTTAATTAAAGTGAAAAATGCCTTTCCAGTTTGTGTTTTATTGTCCACAACAGTCACTGGTCGGATAAACAAGTCTGCAGCATTTTGGTTAAAGCCTGAAAGCATATATGCCGAGGACAAAGTCAGGAAATGGCAAAGCCTCCTTTGTGAGATACACAAGTGGTCAAAAGTATTCTACGGAGGAAAACTGCAGCGCGTTGTCTACTTGGAGTTTCTAATGGCTACTGCAAAGCCTTTACATGGAAAGTTGAGCAGGTAGCAACAAAACAAAAAGCACATGCAAAGGTAATCAGAATACACCAATGCATAATTTGTAGAAGTTCTAAAAGTAAATTGAATTAGATGAAGCCTCCGCTTTAGGAAAGATATCATTTGAATTACATGAGCGTGAGTGTGTGTGTGTGCACGCGCTCAAGATAATCTTAACATACATTATTGTCTTGCCATTTTAACTGTTCCAAATAAATGATCCATATGAAGTATCAAAAGGAGCTTCCCTGATGATTACAAGAGCTGGAAGCAATAGAAGCATCGATACTACTGGATTCTGTGTCCATCGAAAAGAAAGGATTTGGGAACAGCAACACCCCAAAGCATACAACAAAAACTAGATATAATGTTCAACAGAATTCTTCTTCAAAATAGAAGATCCAATAGTATTTATGGAAGTTCTCATTGATGTCCACAGGTAGGCAGAATAGATTTCCAATTTCCATGACGACATTTTAACATACTATAAATTGACATAATTTCCATGATGTCTACATTGAACATTTGCAGGTTATGTCATCAATTGGGCTGATGGCCTTGTCGAAGGATCTAAACCCCCTCTTGAGGAATAAATATCAAGATAATTTTTGTTAAGTTGATCGATGCATTATTCCGATAAAAAGACAGTAACTTGAGAAAATCTCTTTGCAAAAGTAAACTTAATTCCTCAAACGTAAGACTTCTCAGTGCAACTTTTAGTGATGATACCAAGATTCAGTGGACCATATCTGGTATACTTGCAATACTTTTCATAAGGAAGTTGCACGGCATGCGGACTATTAAAGCAGAATTCCATATGCAAGAGCAAGATTAATGTGTATGGCTTTCTGATGTACAATACTTTTGGGACAAAGCAAACAAATTCCAGATGTGCAATGAGATTAGCATGCCTGGCATAGTAATTCAACATGTAATACTAAGATGAGCATTTCTTGGTTGGTATAATCTAAATTAGGGGGAAATAAATTCACATACAAGCACAGAAAATATGCTTTCACATTTAAAATCCAATTGAAAGCATACAAAACAAGATCTGTGAAACAACAAGGTCTTTCAAAAGTTTGGTTGTCGTGTCAATGAATGCAATACTCTAGGTATCTCAGCAACTTAAACAGATCGAATGACTTCCGAGTACAGGATTAAAAACAAATGGGCCATCTTAATAAGTTTTAGCAACATATTTCAGGTATTGAGCATGTTTCTATTTTTTTCGCCAAACTGCTAAATATCAGGCTAAATCAAATTAATTACATATTTAATTGTTAGCTAGCTAGCTGCCAAGTATCACAAACATCCTAGATAGACAAGCAGTGAACCAGAAAAGCCAAATATTTTAGCAATTACAAAGGAAATGCCTTTATGATGCTTACATTTTCTTATGTCGGAATAGTGAATGACCTTTTTCCACGGCCTCTGTGTATTATTTTGTCAAAATTCTATATTATCAGATGTTGACTGGGTCATCATCTCCCAAAATATTTCTCTTCCTTTCAGTTTTGAGTTATACTCTTTCAAGTGATATCAAGTCTGTCTGAGCATATCCAGGGAGTAGCATAGCAGAATCAGAAAGTGAATAAAGATACTCCCTAGCTAAGTATTGTCATGGTTTTAAGAGATCGTCTTGGTAATGGAGAATCTAGCAGTACATAGTCCCATGGAAATTCAAATCCAAAATCATTTAGAAACTACATAATCTAAAAAGGCCATATGCTGAACATCTAGGACTTGGTAAAACTTGCCAAATATGTCTGCTATGAGTAGACCATGTTTAAATTTGTTTATCGTCCATCTAGATATTGGTGAGTCACTGTCATCACCTAGTAAAATCTGCAGTTTAGATAACTGACATAACATGACCCTCCTTCATACATGAACCAAAATTCAAGATTTTATAGCTAAGATTCTATAAGTTGCAGCAAGTCGGTAACGCACATTCATCAACCTATTGTTACCAGGGAATGCATGATCAACATTTAAATAATCTTTGTCCGTCCATCAGTGCAGCTGTGCCTCGGTAAATGCATCTGGATGGATAATGAACCAACCACTGTTCAATATGCTAGATTGTATATAGATCTCTGGAAACTTAAATGCATATAAAATACATTCTAGTGACCAGTCTGCAACTTATGGTTGTCAAAGTGAAACGAGTATGCCCACCGCAAGGAATGGATTACTGGTGAATTGTAAGTAACTTTTTACTATCAAGTATCGATTAACAAATGCTAACAGAAGGTGAGATTCCAGTCATAATGCATGTGACCTACCATTGCAGCAATTATATAGATCTTCTTTTCTTTCTTTCTCCATTTAATTTCCATTTCTTGTCATAGTTTCAGTAAGGTAGCTTGTAGATAGGCTAACTAGAAATGTCAAGGTTTAATGGCACTGAAACACAATACAGCCTGTCGACGACAAAATCACCTTTGAACAACATGCATGGCTTATCGATCAAGGATCGAGATCTAACATCTTATGATACTTACAGTCAGTGATTGGTAGCGCACGGCCACATCTCGAATTGTTTTATTTGGCAACTTCTTGGCAATTGTGGCATAGTGGTCAATGCTCGGTTCTGAAGCACATCTGCAAGCAAGTGAAATTAATTATGAGAATCTTGTTTTCCATTTATCATTACGGAATATTAAAACGTTAAGGTACTTGGATAAATGAAATTGATCCTGTTGTAATAATCAAACCTCAAGCATGACAGTAGTGACTAAAAATGAAAATTTTCTGTTATTACCAGTGGCTGTGACTAGTAAATCAAGTAAAAGATCATCAAATAAAATTGATTGTAGCAACCCAGATTCGCACATCCGGTTACCATGTCATAAAATGTTTCTCATCGTAAAAGAAATGAAAGAGATGAGATATAATATATATTCTCTGATATAGGCACTTAAAATGTGACAAAATTCTCGCTTTACCGGTTAAGATGGATGATGAACACATAACCTTGTAATAGCCCATTACCGTGAAACCCCTCACCGGCATTGTCGATAAAAGCTCACTCCATGTTGACATCTCCAAATATGTATTATAAGGTAGATGGATTCTTAAAAACAAAGCTAGCAGCACAATCAGCCGAAACACATGGATAAAATCAAAGACACTATCTTCAAAAACAAAGGCCAGTAATTTACGAACTTCATTCTACCATCAAAGAGATCCCACTAAAAACAATCACTCGAAACAATTTCGATCGGAATCTTCTGCAATTTGAAGAACATTTGGTTTCGGTCTTACCCAATCACATGCAAGAACAAGCAACCAAGATATCATGTTTGAACAAATGTCAAGATTAAGAGTAAACACTCACATAATTAGCAACCATGGTATAAACAGCGCACTCATGAACTCCAGCATAAAATATTTCTAGGCGAAGGATGTCCATCGCCTAAGAAAAGGGGCTTATGCGAAAAGATCAGGCAATGCTCACTCTATAACGCCTTCCTCGAAAATGGCCCGCTCCGCCTCCGTCCAATACGTCGACGAGCCCGGGTTGTGCTTCAGGCCCGACCCCTCACCCACCACGACAATCAAGCGGGCATTGTTCAGGCCTCCGACTCCTCGGCCTCCATTCACACCCACAAGATTCGACCTTCCCCTGGAGTCCATTCGGGAACCTCTGCTGCATTTGCTTCGATGAGAGATTCGGGGAAGGAGGGATTTATAGCGCATGGCAACGAGGGGGAGGGAGCAGAGGAACGCATGGCTATTAAAGCGCAGCAGGGTCGTCTTTTTCCTGCAGCTTGGGAATCCAAGCCAGAGAAGGAAGGATTCCAAGTTGACTTCCCGTCAGCGTGGCGGCATAAATCTTCCAAAGATACACTTGTTTGACTTTTTGGTGGATATGAATTACATATAGCTTAGTCGATAATAATGTTCGTGAACGAAGCATTTTCCAAAATGGTACGGCGACAAATTAAAGATCTTTTTCATCTCACGATAGTTATGACAAATTTGATGAGTTCTATTGTGAATAAGAAGAATCTATTCGAGTCGAAGTTTGTCGATTTGATATGACAAAATTGATCCGATTCTGTTTTCGAATCTTATAGGGATGAAGACATCCCAATGTACAAAATGTTCATAAAAGAGTCTTAAATTTAGGTTCATTTGATTCTTAAATTAATAAATGCACAACATAGATAAAATATAAAAGGTTAAAAAGAAATGTATACTAAACCCCCTATTTATAGTATATACTAAAAAAAAGTATCTTGTAGTTATAAGAAACCCCCTATTTATAGTATGTAATAATCGACCATTTATGTCCACTAAAATATTCTCTAACATTCATGATTCTTATAATATTTGGTAGTTGAAATTTATGAACCTTCTTTTCATAAATATGAGTTTCATGTGTCGAATTATTTAGATTTAAGTTAGAGTTAGTATATTATTTCAATGAAAATAATATTTTAGGTAGATTAGGTATGTTATATTTTTAATTCATATCAATTAATATTAAACTAATTTATGTCGACAATAATATTAAAGATGTATCGATTATATGTGAATATTAATGAAAGAGGCGTATGTATTCTTAAAATAATAAGGGTAATTGTGTTATTTTCAAATATTACGGGGATAGATACGTCAATTTGATTGTTTTATAACTGGAATTGGACCCTCACCGACTCGCGTTACGAGGGAAGAAAAGGTGCCATTGGCGGGAAGATTTCGCTGCCGTCGGACGGTCCACGTATCATCTGCTCTCATCGAGTGACATCGTCCGTTGGATCAGATCACACCCCGCGAGTTATTAAAGCCGTTCGATGTGATGGCCGCTCTCCCTCCCCACCCCGTCGCGTCATCGAACACAGTGGAAAGGGTGGCCGTAAGGGGGCGAAACGAGAGGAGAAGAACGCGCGCTTACTCGTCGGAGAAACCAACGATCTCAGCTGATCCATGTCCGTTACTATCCATTTCTCGGATCGATTTGCAGGTGACGTTTTGATTCTGCAGACGCGCGGGTTTCGGTGGGAATGAGGGTTTGTTTGCATGTTCTCGCCGTGGATTTGTGAGGGATTTTGGGGGTTCGCTTACAGATTTGATGTATTTTGGATTTCTTGAAGGTTTGTGAACTCTAGGTTGGATCTTACTCTTCGTATTTCTAGGTGTACGGATCTGGAGGCGGCGCTTCAAACTAAAGGGCAAGAATGTGGTCGAATTGAGAGTATCTGAAGGGCTGTAGCGTCGAAGGGGTGGTCTATTGTGCTCCTAAAACCCCAGACGTTTTTTCTTTTGGGCAGCGACCGTTATTTTTTGTCTACAGTGTGGTTCGTTGTGTGATTTTTATGCCGATCTCAGGAGAAACCTTTAAGATTCTGAGTCTTAATTCTTTTGAGTTGTGGTGTGAACTAGTTTAAACAATGACAACGGGATGTACTGGTGGTGTGATTCCTGGCGCTGATCGAACTGATGAATGTAATCCCCCCATAGTTGATGAGGATGCCATGATTTTGGATAATTTCCCAGTGAAAGAGGAAGAAAGTGTCGTTGTCAACAAAGCCCCTGAATTTGATGGGGAGTTTATGGATCCTGAAGATACCCCTGCTGAAGAAGCAAAAAGGAACCAAGCCAAAGCTGATCATGATGAGAAGGGGGTCCATTGTACAAATACAATGTCCCTTGATATTCCAGCACAAGGCTCAAACCATGTTTTGGGAAAGGCCAAAGACAATTCTCATGTCAAGAAACGGAGAAAGTGCCACACTGAAGTGAAAGATGAGCAGAAGGGGGCAGGGAAGCAGTTGAAAAGGAAAAGAGTCGCTACTGATGGGAATATGAACTCTGATGATAAGGAATTTCTTACAGCTGAATGCCAGCGTGAAATCGAAGAATTGTTTGAGTATTACAAGGAATTTTCTGGTCTTGGGCTGCAACATCATGATAGTGAATGCCATTCCAACAATTTGATGATTGCTTATTTGCTGGAGGAGAGGAGTCTTTCATTTTCCAAACTAGTTGAGGAAATTTATGACAAGTTGAAGGGAAGAGAGGGGATTACTCTGGCTTCTGTTCGCAGTACTGTGCTTTTTGTAGGACAGAGAGTGATGTATGGTATTTCCAGTGCGGATGCTGATGTATTGGAAGATGAGTCAGAGTCATGCCTATGGTGCTGGGAGGTAATGATGTTGTTATTGTTATTATTTTCCCTTTGGCTGCTTTAATCCAATTTATCTTTTTGCAGTCTCAATGGTTAATTTTTGTGCTGGAAAGCTAAATGCAGTTGCTCTTGATATTTGATATTTTGTTGATCAGACAAGAGATATCAAATTGTTCTCTGCTACTCTTCGTGCCATTGTCAACATTCGGCGCATAGCTCGGAAGAAGATTCATGAGAGGATTTCTGCCCTCTGTGGTAAGAATCTTTGTTGTTTTGACTTTTTGTGCTATTTTTTGGCAGAGACATTGTGACCGTTTTAATATACTTAAATTACAATATAACTTTAAAATGTGACACTGACAAGATATCAGTGTAACGACTCAGGACAGAGTGAGATTTGGATACTCCTTTTATGCACACGCCAATAGATGCTTGTTTGGGTTGGCTATAGTTTTTTTCCTCATGGGCAGTGCTCTAGAAAAAGGAATATTCCTTTCATCTTTCTTGGGAAATACACATATAGTTTGCTTTAGTAGTAAACCAATGAGTTCTCTTCTATTAGCACAAAATTTATACTCCTTTCACATCATGGAAATGGTTTTATCTTTGTTGCAAGCTATAGCATTTTTATGTAACAAGCAGAAGATAGAGCTTGTTATTTTTGACAATTTAACATACACAATAGTTCATCGTCCTCTCCCTTAGTACCCAAAAGAATGTCTTCCTTTTGATGGATTGTTTGGTTTATTTACCCTGATCTAATTTCTTAATTTCTGATGAACTTATGCTTAAGATGACTGCTAATTTTTTTTGTAAATCTCATTACTTGGCATTTGTTTATTCTGAATGCCTTCATTATGCATTGTGTCTATGTTTTGTACCATTTCACATTTGTTGTATTAACTATCTCATGTTCTTTGCATCCTAAAATACTTTTTGTTGCATTCTTCATTGCTCATGAAAAGAAAACATTCGATTATGGGAATTATGTTTTATCATTTCATTATACAATGTTAGGTATGCATATATTTATCTATATCACTTTTGTTGGAATCTAAAGCATTAAAATGCTTTAGTATGCTATGCTACACCACACATAATTGTATGCAATATTTGGTGCAAAATCTTAGTGTTTTCTTCTTTTTGCATTAAAGATTTCAGCTGAAAGTATACATATCTTGCATTTCAGCAACATTATCTGTGTTGACAAGTTCTGAATATAAAGATGGCCAAAGAACTGATCTGATGAAGCCATCGATGATACTTGGCAAGATATTGAATAAGCAAGGGATTTCTTCATTAGTTGAAAAGTTGACCCAGAAGAAATGTGCCGACATGTATGCATTCTCTTTGACTTTTTTTCTGAATATTCAAATTGTCACTACCTATTTCTTTTAAATTGGCACTAACCTAAAACATTATTCTTTTGTCATGAAAGTACTGCAAAAGAAGCCAAGTTACAAGAAAAGGAATTAATGAAGGAGACTGAGAAAAATAAACGGAGTGCTGAAAAGGAAAAGAAGAAAATGGATCTTGAGCTTCAGAAGGAAAAATTGCGAATAGTAAGTAAAGGATTTAAGGTGTTATTAATTGGGTCGATATATTGCTTCTTTATTTATGGTGTCATGCTGTCTTTGTTTTTCTTGAACTCTATAAATTTGAAATAAGTTATGTATGCTTTGCAATAGAGAACATCCAGCAAACGTATACTGATGGAAATTAAGGTTTTAAAATTGTTGATGCATGATGGCAGGAAAGTTCAATTGACTAATGTATCAATCTAGATAAAATCAAGCTAATTTGTCTTAATTATGAGCTCAATCTTGGTCCGACCTATAAGGTTGCCACTGTATTAGGCTAAATTCAGAGCTGATTGTACATTTCAAATTGATTTAGTCCCTTTCATGTGAATATATCTGTCTGTTTCATGAATATGTTGAGTCGAAAAGCTTAATCTGGTACTTGGTTCAGATAGTCTACATATATGTTATTGGAGGCCAATCCAACTAAAATTTTTTGTAAACTTCTAGTTTTCTAACTTTTTATTTCTGTTTTGATGTCTGGATGTTTGAAATTTTACACATTTTGACCCCTTCTCTAGAAAAAGTTAATTTTTTTTAACATCCAGAATTTGAATGTTTGATAGAAAGATGTACTTGTAACAATTGTTTTAGACACAGGACAATTGGCATTTTAACAAGTAAAGCAGCACAAATGGATTATGCCAAATTGGATGGTATGTTGAATTACATGTGGCTTATCAACAAGGTTTAACACCAAAGTGGTTTTTGGTTGTTGGGTTTTAGGGTTAGTGGCCTTTTGAAAATGATTCTTTTAAAAAGCAAAAGAAAAATACCTAAAACTAAGGTTTTTTGGTTGTTGGATTTTACGGTTAGTGGCCTTTTGAATTTGATTTTCATAAAAAAAAAGCAAAATAAAAACACCTAAAACTACATTGTCAGTATCATATTAGATATACCATACTCGGTACTAATCATCTTTGCAATAAGAGCACATTCACAAGAAATTAGCAAACATTTTTTGTATTCATTTATGGAACTTAAGAAATCATGTCCTTTTTAGTCATTATGGAAATTTGTACCATGATTTGTCATTTTCATTTGTACCCTGATTTGTCATTTTCATTTGTATATGATACCGTTAAATATGACAAGCACTACAAGATCTTCGTTATTATGTGACTAGATTAAACTGTTAGGACTCCATTTTTCTTGAGTTCATCCAGGTCAAAACATGTATGCTTCGTAATTTAGTGGTTAGTTTAATATTGGGGCTTGAGTTATGTGCAACATAGAGGCGTTGCCTCGTGGAACCCAGAAAAAACCTTAAATTTGGACTTTTAGCCTCATTAGGTAAGTTCTTGCTGAAGATATGTTTGTCTGAAGCCATCAATTGATCTTGGTGTGCATTTAGATTCAGAAAATTTAGACAGTTTCTTTGGTTGTGAAATTTGGCAGTAACTTGATAATGGTTTGCTAGCCATGATCTCACTAAATTTAGGCTGTCTGCATTTTTTCTCACTGGTTCACTTTTCCCTACTCAATTTTAGGAGAAGGAACGAAAGCGGATGCAGGAAGAAGCTGAAAGACAAGAAAAACGCCGTGAAAAAGAAGAAGCTGAATTGAAAAAACAAATTAAGAAGCAACAAGAAGAAGCTGCCAGGGAACAACGGCGTCATGAAAAAGAGGAAGCTGAGCGGAAGAAACAGCTTGCCATGCAAAAGCAAGCTTCTATGATGGAATGTTTTCTTAGAAGTAAAAAGAGTAGCAATAGTTCAGATAATTCTGATAGATTGTCACCTGTGAAAAGCCAATCAGTTGATACAGCTTCCAAAAATGAAGGAATAACTAATGCAGTTACATCATCAATGGACTGTGCTTTCTCTCAGCAGTATAGTGTGTCTATGGAAGACCTTTGCAGGTTCATCAGAGAACCTTTGTTTTTTCTTTGTTCTTTAAAATTTAGCTTATATTTTTTGAAGTTTTTTATTCTCTGGATACTTTATAATTATGTAAATTTGACGGAGTTGGAATCTAGAATCATTCCTTACTCAACTTCAGGAAGTACAGTTTTAAAGTTGAATGCACCTATAGTACTAGTAATTCAGGATCTGCTAGCAGATATATATTTAGTTGCAGCTGAAGCAGACAGTTTAAGATTATCTCAAATGTGTTATTATTCTGCAAATATTGCAGGTTGCATTTTGCTGGCTGGCGTAAGTTGGCTCACTGTAATAGGTCTTGCCACTGGGGTCAACGGCGTAATCCTAAGATGGAATTGATCAAGGAGCTTAAGCTGCAAAAACCATACTTGTTAGGCGAATCTCCTGAAAAAATGGCAATGCCAATGAAGGATGCTTCCTCTTATGAAGTGAATAATAGCAGTGAATCAAGCTATTATAAGTTTGATGATGAACTGGAATCTTCTATAAGCAATATATCACATCAAAATGATCCTATTGTTGCCTCATTATCAGCCAGGAGCTGGATTAAAAAGCTTTTGCAGTTTGACAAGAGCTTTAAGCCAGCATATTATGGTACTTGGTGCAGGAAAAGGCATGCTTTTATTCATAGAAACAAGCTGCAGTTCTTTTTTCATTTTTGATTTTAATTGAAGTTTTGATAATCATGTTTTTTGCTGCATTGTTGATACTACAGTGGTGTTGTTGGTCCGAGGCACCCGTTTAGAAAGGACGCTGAATTGGATTATGATGTTGATAGTGATGAGGAATGGGAAGAGGTACTTGTCTCTGAAACCTTTTCATATATGTTACTGAAGCCCAAAAGTGTGACTTGTGTTTTTTATCTTGTGCAGGAGGATCCAGGTGAAAGTCTTTCGGATTGTGAAAAAGATGTAGAAGAAATTTTAGATGCTGAAAACTTGAAAGATGAGGATGACATCGAAAATGAAGACAGCTTTGTTGTTCCTGATGGTTATCTTTCTGAAAATGAGGTTCGCCTTAAAACACTGATGTGATGATACATGTTTGTGTTTTGCTCTGTTCATAATGATCTTCCTTTCCAAATTCATTTGTCCTTACTATTGTTACGGCAATTTTTTCATATCTTTTTGGAAGTTTGCACTTTGATCTGAAATGTTCCAAAATTATATATGAAACTTGTACTTTTTGTTATTTATCTTTTCTATTCCAATTTATTTAATTCTTTTTCTTGACAATGGTCCTGTTTCAACTCAGATTGCATATTTCTCCCAAGTTTGCTGCAGAAATATGCTTTTGTCATTACCGATTGAGACGATTGTATCTCAAAACATGCATGCAAAACTAGTATCATGCTATATTAATTTTGATTTTTTTGTTATTTTAATTTTTTATTCAGCTAGAATGCTTGATAATTTGTTCTTTGTATGAACTAAACCCATATATTTTTACAGGGAGTACAAATCGAGACATCTGAATTCCCAGATGATGAGGCAAAAGTCTCAGAGTGTTGTAAGTTAGAGGTTGATAATGAGGAATTTAGAACATTGCTGCAGCAGCAGAAGATTCTCTGCACTTTTACAGAAAAGGCTCTTCGAAAGAGCCAGCCACTGGTGATATCCAACCTAAGTCATGAAAAGATCGAACTTTTGTCGGCTGAGGATCTTAATGGGAAGGCAAAAGTTGAGCAGGTCTGTTTGCTGGCTCTCTGCATGCGGGCCATCCCTGGAGGAGCCATTGTAGATATCTTTACAAATCCCAGCACATCCTATGAGGATCAACAAGTGTGCCTGGCTCCTGAGGAAAGTGTTGCACAAGCAGCCACTGCACCAGTGGTATCTGATAAGGACTTGCCAGAATATGTAAGCATCGCAATGATGTATGGCCAGATTGTTCATACTTCATAATTTTCCTTATTTTGTGGACCTTGAACTGCAGGTTAGGTTGATTCAATCTTGTCCGCATGGAATTAATAAGCTGGTAGATGTGTTGCTACAGAAGTTTCCAAGCATCCCAAAGTCACAATTAAGAAATAAAATACGGGAAATATCAGATTTTGTTGACAATCGATGGCAGGTAAATTCATTTATTTTACAGTACCAAAGCTTGTGACAATCGTCTGAAACTTGCTGAAACTTTGCTCTGGTTTCTGTCTATCTTCGCATGAACAGGTTAAGAAAGATGTCTTGCAAAGGCTTGGCTTGTCTGCCTCCGAGCCCTCTCCAGGTACTGACAGTCAACTGAATTTAATAAGTTATCAACTTGCCAAGCATCTCAAAAGAAATTTCCACTTTATCAGTATGGTCTGTGTAGGTATCAAGTTTGGGGTTGTGATACTGAATGCTAACATTAGCTTGTTGATCTTTGACAGACAAGGGTGGGAAGCAGAAAAGTATAGCAATGTATTTCTCCAAACGGTGCTTACCTCCTGAAGGGCAATCCATCAACATCTCTGAATCCTCTCCTCAGTCATGCACAAAATCAAAGGCACAGAACTTTGGAAGTGATGGCCAGTTCCCAGAGAGTGGTTTGCAGTTTAGGGATCTCTAAGGAATAGTTTCTGGTGGATTTTGGGTTATCCAAGGCATCCGTAGTATGTATAACACTGTGAATCATGGTACCAAGTGTTTGTTGTATACGAGGTATTAAGAAATACCAGTTCTGTTAACTGGGTCGACCACATGGCCGGTGTTGGTAGCACTGAACTTGTGAATTTTCTTTCTATTTGCAAATTTTCTTTAAGTTTCTAACAATATATTGATGTTTATTTTGGCCCTCATGGTTTAAAGCTGTGTTTGGAAATATATTTATAATTTTGAAGTGTATCTGTAGAAATGGGTTTGAGTGAATTTACTGTTGTTTAAGTGTTTGATACATAATAAATAAAATTATATTTTAGATATGTCTTACAAGTATTGTTTGATAAATTATATTTAAAAAAATTCATTAATATTATGTGATAATTTTATTTTTCTTAATATTTTTAATTTATTTTAATATATATATATATATATTATTTAAATATATAAAAAAAATAAATGAGTCTGCATAGTCTTATAAAAAAATTTGTATGATCTGGATATATAAATATAAAAATTTATATCATCTACATATATAATAAATAAATAAATATAATCATATAAATGACTGTAAAATAAATGTCTGCAGATTCCCACCCCGCCCCCCAAAAAGAAAAGAACTGTCAATTTCTTTTATCCAAATAGTAATGTGAAATTGCATCCACATGTGTGATATATATATATATA
>LVTN01000066.1:1870-50967 GCA_001649415.1 Musa itinerans | reverse complement strand
TATTGAGTGTCGATAGAGGATCATCCACTCTCGGCGTCATGAGAGGAATATCCCATGTGTTCTTACTCAGACAAATCCCTAGCTAGGGTCATTCGAGTTGAGAGAGAAAGAGTTCTCCGAGAGAATCCGATTAGAGCGAGACTCGAGTAGAAACCGTATGGGTCTGACAGCACTATGCTCAATATACGGTCTTTAAGATATTAGATGGATGAGGGACTATAGGTACATGGTAACTGAGGATAGACAGGTCCAATGGATTGAATTCTCCTGTATCATCTTTGGACTATGGCGTAGTGGCATAGTACATCCGTAGTCGATGAGTCGAGTGAATTATTACAGAGATAATAATTCACTAAGTTAGAAGGACTTCTGACAAGTATGACTCACGGCCAACTCGACTCTCATAAAGATCTGTAAGGAAACAAGGATATACGATCTCCCTAGGTAACACAATCTACTCTATACGTAGTTTTAAGTTTTGTGGATTTTGCGCACCAATCTTCGCATGACGATGAACATCTCTTTGGGAATAGGGGATTTTGTTTTCTTGTTCTTCAACTACGCATGTGATGTCGACCCCTTAGATTTTCCCAACAACTAGGTGGTACCATTGCCCAGACTAACGAAACCACCACCTGACACAGTATGGGAGATTGTATATGGGCGGTACCACCGCCTAGTTTGGTGGTACCATCGCCTAATAGTCTGAAAAAGTGTGCTCTTAACTTTTTTAACTCATAGGTGGTTCTTCTTAACCTTGGGTGACCGAATGAGCCTTTTACTTTGCCCAAAACAGTCCCAACTCATGCCCAATGGGCCTCTAATTGAGTTAACATGGTTACACTCAAAACCAACTCAATTACAACCAAACTACAACCAATTAAGATAACTGATTACAAGACTAGAATTCTATGTTATTCAGCATGTCATTGGTTCATTCGATGCTTCATCCAACCCTTTGGCACATTGTCCTCTCCTTCAGCGTATTGTCCAATCGACATATTGACCTCCGCAACATTCAATCTCCTTGGTGCAACATCTGATCCTTCAGCTTGATGCCTGAACTCACAGCACGAAGTCCTTCTGCCAACACGTCGACCAATCCTTCGACCGACGTCTAATCTTCTGACATGTTCAATTCAGCCCAATGTTATATTCTTCCTACTTTAATTGATTTGCTTTTTCTGATCGAAGTTAGTCTTGCGTCACTCAAAATACAGATTAGATCGTAAACCCATCAATTGATTTCATCATGAGATTCAATAATCTCTTCCTTTTTTATGATGATAACCAATTGATGACGGAGTTTAAACTAAACCCCCCCTATCAACATACCATAATTTCAATCATGAATTATATGCACTATATCATATCATTACTTACATCATAAGTTCAAGTATTGCATCTAAACCATCATACATAATAAAATTTTATTATACCATGCATGATAATCATAATTTTTCATTGTATGCATCATCATAATATCATGAGTATTTCATATTATCATCATAACTTTTTTCCCTTTATCATCAACAAAAAAAAAGAGAAAAGTGCAACTAGCAAATTTTTGAAATATGCAAGCTAGTAAGATAACAAAATTTGAACATGCAAGCTAGCAAGTTTTTGAGATATAAAAATTAATAAAATTTTTACTTCTCTCCAGATGTGCAAGATAGCATGTTTGTTTTTCTTTACAATGTTCAAGCTAGCAAGTTTTTGAAAAAGAATGCAAGATAGTAAATTATAAATACAAGCTAGCAATTCTTCGCAAGCTAGCAAGTTTTAGAGATGTGCAAGTTTAGCAATTCTTCGCTTCTTGAGATAGGCAAGATAACACTTTTGCTTCTTTTGAAATTGTAAGCTAGCAATTCTTGCTTCTCTTTTGAGATAAGTTTACAAGTTTTGCTTCTTGAGATGGGTAACATAGTAATTTTTGCTTCCTTTTGCAATGTGCAAGCTAGCAATTTTTCTTTTTTTTACGATATACAAGCTAGTAAGACTTTCTCCCCCTTTATTATTGTCAAAGATAAGGAAAGAATATAATAGTGTATATATATATATTTTTTACATCAATGATTCAATCATATCATGAGATATACAAATCATAAATACAAGGTAATTGTACATAATAAAATTCAAGTCATAAACATCAAGAAATCAAGTGACATATAATAGTTAATTTGAATATATCTCTTCTTTAGTGAAAGGAAAAATCTTGATTTATAGAAAACTTTCAGGTTATAATCAAAAGAACAATCATGATTCATTTAGATAATTTTTTTCTTTAGTAAATGACAAAGAAAAATATAAGAGATCAAATAAGATATCTTGATTTTAAAAAAAAAACTTACGTATCAAATATCAAGAAATCAAGATCATGATTAGGATAAAAAATTCTCTATAGCAAAAAGAAATATAAGAGAACTTGTTTCATGCATAAAAAAATTAAGTCATCAAAATCGAGAAATCAAGATCATAATCCGAAAAATGTATAAGTATTTATGCATTCGAGAGATTTAACATACTTAAGTTTGACATTCAAGCTAGCAATTTTATTTTTCTTGATATGCTAACAATTTTCTTTCTCCCCTTTATCATTGTAAACAAAAAAGAAGAAGAGGGGAGGTACAAAAATTTACATAAATGATTATCACATGAAAGATATCAAAGATCATGAAAGATCAATATAAAAGATCATTAGTCTTTTGTATTATCAAGAAAAACTTCAAAACATAAGAGATCAATTTGATGATCAAGAGTCATAATGAATCTCAAGTTAAGAAATTAAGATTATAATTTGTATAAATCTCCTCTTAAATAAAAACATCATAGAGAAATTCAAGAATATCGAGAAATTAAGAGAATGATCATGATTAAAAGAAATCTCCTTTTAGTGAATAGCAAAAGTAAGAATCAAAATAAACAATCGTGATTCAAATGAAAAATGCAAGTAATTGAAAACCGAGAAATCAAGATAAAAATCATGATTCATTTGGATAAATATTCTCTTTAACAAAATGCAAAAATCATACAAGAATAAAGAGTAAGGAATCTTGATTGAGAATCTCAAGTTATAATTACGAGAATTTAAGATTATGATTTTGATAAAATTCATTCAAATTCAAATTATCAAATCATCAAAATTACTTTGAAGATATTCAAAATGACATAAATAGACTTATCAATCTCTTATTAAAAAATTGATAAAATAGAAATAGAGAATTTTTCAAGAAAAATGTATTCCCCTTTTTTACGTGTTTCAATTTTTGTGATTTATTTCTTATAAGCATACCTTTATCTTTTATGCTAAACAAAAATATGTATTATCCTTTAAAACCGAAAAACAAGATTTATCACAAGAGTCATCAAGCTCAATAAACCGTAAATCACAAAAATCATCATTACTTCAAATCATTATGCATCATTAAATCATCAAGCATGATTTCATTAAACATAAATAATTTTCAATCAAAATAATTTTGTTTGTTATAGTAATGTATTTATCTTCTTAAGTGAATCCAACTCTTCATACATAGTGCAAGAAGTTAATATGCAATTATCATGCTCAATTTTTTAAAAATTTTTAAAATCACTAGAAAGAGAAGCATGATCCCTTTTTCTTATATTTTATATACTAATTTAAAAATAACTCATAAAATACATCAAGTAATTTCATAGTAAAGTAAAAGGGTTTTGGTTGAGTCACTTACCTTATTGTCGAAAGCCATCAATGCATAGTTCGCCGCCTCGCCTTTGTTAGTTTGTTCCTCATCTTTGGATGTATTTGATTCGTCTCATGTCGCCTTGAATATTTTCTTCTTCTTTGTAAGCTTCTTCAATTTATAGTAAGTTGTTGTGTTATTGTTAAGTTCGTTTTTAGAATTAGTCTTTTTCATGAAAATTTTAAATTTTTTTGTCAAAAGTTTTATGTCATCAATCACTTGAGCTTTTGCTTGAGTGGTCTTCTATTATTCGAAGTGTCAAATCCTTCCTATTCTGATAGTTCTCATGTTTATCATATTCAATACAAGTCATTTTATAGATCATTAAAGAGAAGTTCTTCAAGTAAAAAATTATTTAAATTATTTGTCTATTGTATTATAGCTACTTTCGGATCCCAACTCTTTGGAATGGATCTTAGAATCTTATTTACAAGTTCAAGACTAGCAAAACATTTGCCAAGAGTTTTTAAACTATTAACGACATCCATAAAACTAGTATACATGTCAACAATGGTTTCGCTTGGCTTCATTCCAAAAATAATTCAAAATCATACATCAAAAGATTTATCTTATATTATTTTACACTATTCGTGCCTTCATGAGTTACTTCTAATGTATGTCAAATCTCTTATGTAATTTCACATAAAGAAATATGATTAAACTCATTTTTGTCTAAGGCGCAAAATAGAGCGTTCATAGCTTTAGCATTAAAAAAAAAAGTTTTCTTCTTCAAATCATTGCATTCAGATTAAAAGACTTTTGAAAACTATTTTCGATAATATTCTATAAATTCAAATCCATAGAAAGCAAGAAAACTCTCATTTGAGTTTTCCAATAAGTGTAGTCCGTCCCATTGAATATAGGAGGATGAATGATAGTGTGACCCTCTAGATTGCTGAAAAAAGCTCTCTTTTAGGTGTTAAACCAACGAAGCGAAACCTAGCTCTGATATCAACTATTAGGATCGAAATCTGCAGAGGGGGGGTGAATTAGTACTTTCGTAAAAATTACATTGATTCAAAAATCTTATTTGATAAATCCCATATCAAAAAGATAAGTTTAACTTGAAAGCATTTATAAGTATAGTGAATAAGTAAATCAATTTATAATATGAATGAAAAGCATAAAGTAAATGCAAACCAGATTTATAGTAGTTCAGTCATCGTGACCTACGTCCACTCCGATCTTTTTTCCAACGGGCGAAGATCAACTGCCCTTGACTTTTTCAGCCCGTAGGTGGTTCTTCTTAACCTTGGGTAACCAAATGAACTTTCCATTTAGTCCAAAACAATCCCAACTCAGGCCCTAATAGGCCCCTAATTGAGTTGGCATAGTTACACCCGAAACCAACTTAATTATAACCTAACTATGACCAATTAAGACAACCGATTACAAGACTAGAATTCTATGTTGTCTAATATGTCATTGGTTCATCTAGCACTTCGTCCAACCCTTCGGCGCATTGTCCTCTCCTTTGGCGTATTTCCCAATCGACATGTTGACCTCCGCAACATCCGATCTTCTTGGCGTAATGTTCGATCCTTTGGCTCGATGCCCAAACTCATGGCACGAAATCCTTCTATCGGCATGTTGACCGATCCTCTAGCCGACGTCCAATCTTCTAACATGTTCACTTTGGGCCAACATTCCATTCTTCCTACTTTAATTGATTTGCCTTTTCTGATTGAAATTAGTCTTGCGTCACTCAAAATACAAATTAGATCATAAACTCATCAATTGATTTCATCATCAAAATATGAGATTCAACAAATGCCATCTTACATATTTTTCTTCTATCTTTATCTTATATCGAAACAATATCTAATTATTCATGAATAAAGTATTTTTTTCATATCTTTTCTAATAACTCCACACATCTATTTCAATATTTTATCTCAATAATATGAACCATATATATATATATAATTATCTAACAATTAGATCCACAAAGCATTGTTGATCTCACAAATATCTTATAAATTTTTTTATTTAATCTCAAAGGTATTCGATGACCACACAATACTCATGATGCCTCTCATTCTCTTAACAATTTAATTTTTTATTTTTTTAATAATATCTTTTTTGACATTTTTATCTTGTTGAATAATTGATCTAAGATATATATGGCTTTTACTCAAAGGAATTTCTTATCTATCCAATTTAATTATATTCTTTTATCTATTTTTATAATTACTAAAATTATATTTTATATATTTAATTTTAGTCATATTTAATCTAAAACCTTTAGGTTATAAGGCTCACATTCATAGTTAGTTTATAATTAATTCTACTTAGACTCTCATTAACTAAGATAATATCATTAATAAATAACATATACCATGAAGATCTATCATGTAATATCATTAATAAATAACATATACCATGAAGATCTATCATGTAAGTAACTAGTAAACTCATTTATCATTAATATGAAAATATAAGGACTTAATTATGATCATTGGTGTAATCCTATATTAATAGAAAACTCACTATACACGCTCTTTATATTCATAACATGAATAGCTAAATTATCATATATATATTTAATAACATCAATATAATTAGTGGAGACACTATTTTTTTAAAAACCCATTATAATAAATATCTAGGAACCTATCTTAAGCTTTTTTTTTCTAATTAATAAAAATCATATGTAATTTTTTTTTGTTGCCCTATATTCTTCATTAATTATCTTAATAAATAAATAGCTTCTAGATGTGCTAAATATAAAATCAAATTGATTTTCAGGGATATTTGTTTTAAGCCTTATCCTACTTTTGATAACTCATTCCCAAAATTTCATAACATTTTTTATAATTTAAATAATTTTATATATCACTTTTATTTTTACACATTGAGACTAAATTTTTTTTCTCAATTTATCAAATATCCTTTTGAAATTTATGATTTTATTAAATAAGCTAGTTAACCATACTACTCGTTTGTCTCCCAAACTAACTTTTCTAGATCGATACCATCATATTTTACACTCCTAGCTATTTTCATATTCTTTAATGCGTCTTTAACTTCATTAACTCTATTTTTATGAATAAATATATAATTATTAAATAATTTATAAAAATATCTTTTATCTTAATCTTGTTATCATTAATAAGTATTATTTGATCTTTTATCTCAATGCACATAATATTATCTAAATTCTTAGATTTTGTTTCTCTAGCTTTAACAATTTGATATGTATCTTTTTCATCATCTTTAATATATAATTTATTATAAAATTATTAAAAACTTTATATCTTATCATACCAATCATTTTTTAGTATTTTTTATATTTTTAATTTTTAGTTTATATAATTTTATCAATATTTAAAATATGATATTTTAGTAAAAAATATTTTTTGAACTTACTTGCATCACCACTAACTCTTTGCATATTTACTTTTAGTTTTATCAAGAATCTCATTTGTTAAAGCTTGTAATCTTATTAGTTATGGTAGTTCAAATAATATTAACATTATCCTTATTTAAGTTCCAAGTTGTTTACTTTTTCATCTTATTCTTAAAAGTGATTATATTATCATCTTTAAAATTTCATCATCTAATCATAGTAATTTTTTCTACTAATTTTTTTATTTTTATAATAAATATTTAATATCATCAACATAGGTTGATTTATTAGACTTTCATCTGGTATAATTTTATAATTCTTACAAATACCTTTATCTATTTTTCTAGTGAAAAAAAAACCATTTAACTACCGGCTACTCTTATAAGTAATTAAATATTTATCTCTTTTCTTATAGTGAATATTTATAATTATAAAATCATAAGAAGTTATAAGATTGAAAAGTATACCATCATCTTCATTTCTCTTCTCGTAATCAAAGCCTTCATGCATCCCTTTATATTCACAATAAATTTTCCCCACATGATCATTTAGATTTTCTTCAATTATAAGTTTCTCAGTTATAAACATTCCCTGAATGATATTATTTGTTTTCAAAAATCTTTTTTGGTTTGATCACCATGAAGGCCATAAGTAGCAATGACATTTAAAATATCTTATCATTTCAAAAATTTTAAAACTATAATTATATCTCTAAATCTTTTTACATCTATAATATTATTCTTAATATCCTTATTAGCAACAAATCCTACATATTTTTGTATTTAATTTTTTAATATATCAAAATTTAAATATAATATTATCAATCTCTTGCAAGTAATTTTCTTTTTCATAATGTTTACCGATTCTAATATTTTATTTGAAAGTATTCATGTATTCTAAATTGCTAATCTAACTCTTTGGTGTTGGATTAACTTTTTTACTTCCATTAGTCTAAAGCAATGAGAAAATCTTTATCTACTTGATATCACATGCAAGCGATTTGATATAAGACACATAAATAGATGATTAGAGTACCTCGTGTCACTTTAAGATTTATATTAATAAAATCTGATATAATTTTATATTAATTATCAGATCTAATATAATTCTCCATCTTTTTCATTCGGACTCCGACCGATATTACCATGTTATCGGGTCAGAACGGTTGACAGCATACTTACGATCAAAATCTGGAACCTAAATCTCGTTCTTATTGGATCAGACAGCAGAACCGGACCCAAACCCGGATCCGAAACCTATCGGGCTCAGATAAAAGCCAGATGTAAACTAGAACGATCGCGACCGTCGGATCTTTCGATGGCATGATGGTGTCCTAGGGTTTTCGTTAACGAGGAGCAGCGTCTCCCTTATAAGCCCTCCTCTCCGCTTCGTCGCCGCGAAGGCAGCAGCGGAGCAGGAGAGATGGTGAGATGGCCTCAATCTCTCGCTTCTCTACTTGTTTCCTTCAGATGTATTTTTCTCATCTTGAATCGATCCGAATTCTTTTGGCTTGTAGTCGTAGCTTGGGATATCTCTACCTCCGTCTTCCTATTCTCTGGCTAGACTTCAATTTTCGGCAGTTGTAGTCCAATTGTTCTGCTAGTCAGTAGGATGTCGACTTCCGGAGGTCCTCTGAATTGATGTATTACGATATTCTTCATTTCAATCTTGTTCTTCTCTTTTATACGATTTCTTGAGTTGCTTTGGCCTTCGTGATCGTCGATCAGTCGCTGCGTGCTTTTAGTTTCTACGGTTTCTTGGTTGATCTGTGTCAAAGCTGATTCACGAAAATTTTGGACTGTGTTGCTCACTATTGTCTGCATGCTCTTTTGTGCTCGTAGCTGTCTTCTTATTTTGCACAGAGTTCTTGTACCAATAATAACGCCTTCACTCGCAACATCTTATCAGTTGTGGCTCTCAATCTCTTTATTGTTTTTTGATAGCTGCGCTTTCTCCATTCTTCCTTTAATGTACTACTCTTAGATGAAATGTTACAGCACGGTTATAGTGGCATCCACAGCTCTGTTTTGTCTGTCTGTAGTCAAATCATTAGATGTGTTTCTGAATACCTGACTTAAGAATGTTGTCAATATTTCAGGCCTTTGTCAAGGCTCTAAAAACGAAGGCTTACTTCAAGCGCTATCAAGTCAAGTACAAGAGACGGAGAGGTAGTATTTATCTTCCAATATTTATTCTGTTGTCGGAGTGTTGCTGGTAATTTATTATGTCTTTGCGGACTGGACAGAGGGGAAGACCGATTACCGTGCACGGATCAGGCTGATTAACCAGGACAAGAACAAATACAATACACCTAAATATCGTTTTGTTGTTCGATTTGTATCCTCAAAAGAAGATTTCTGTTTTTGGCTTTTTGTGTTTCTTTTATTCTTATTTGTGGTAATTAGGATTAAGTTCTTAACGTGATATGATATCAGAGTAATAAAGATATTTGTGCACAAGTAATATCTGCAAGCATTGCTGGTGATCTGGTTCTTGCATCTGCTTATGCGCATGAACTGCCACGATATGGACTTGAAGTTGGTCTTACTAACTATGCTGCAGGTAATATTTTTTTGTTTTCCTATTTATGCATGTTCCTAGTTGTTAACAAACCATATTTGTTGGTGATTAGCCTATTGCACTGGACTTCTCGTGGCAAGGCGAGTCCTGAAGATGCTTCAAATGGATGATGAATACCAGGGGAATGTAGAGGTATGTGTTCCGTGTTTGTTGCTTGTACATATAACTAAACTGTTTTCTGCCTAACTTGCCTAAATGTCTTGGTCAGGCCACTGGCGAGGACTTCTCTGTTGAACCTGCTGAGAGCAGGAGGCCCTTCCGTGCTCTGCTTGATGTTGGCCTTGTGAGGACAACAACTGGCAACCGAGTGTTTGGTGCTCTTAAAGTAATTATCTTCTCATTACTAAAATTTCATTTTTTGCTTTATGGGCTTCTGTGCTAAATTTATCTCAATTTTCTTTTCTGTGATGGGATGCTGCTTTGCCTTTAATAACTAGGCCCCATCAAGTGGTATTGTTTCTCACAATATATCATGTTAATAAAAGAGAACAGCATTATATCATGTTAAATGTGAATATTGAATGACTTTGGTTATACATATAGTAATAAGTGCAGGACAGGATTTCAGAGATAGATCAAAAGATGAATTGTGGTTCATGCCTTGTGTGGTTCAGAAATTTATTGTAGCAAAATCTCATCTTTCACAGATTGTTGAAAAACTCAACAGAATACCGGAACCTTTCGGGGACTTGGTTGATGTGTATGGAAACTTGTGCCAATAGCAGGTGCATTTGGTGCAAGGTGGGATCCAGTTCCAATATCAACCTGACATGGTCTGATATTAGCCTTGTAGGTTTTCATTTTGATATGGCTTATGTATGTTTAATGCCTAATGAGAGTTATTGAATTAAGATCAATGACAAGTCAAACAGATCACTATCTTATAATGAACACCATTCTTTCTTTCTTTCTCGCATGAGACCATGGCCTGCTGAAGAGATATATTAAACCATTAACATCTTTTTTGCATGGCAGTGTTTTTGAGTAGGTATGATCTATTGAACATTCATTCAGAATTCTGTGCTAAATTTTTAACTATACAACTTAATATTGTTACTTTAAACATGGATGGAATAGTTCCTCACAGGTTTTAGTGGTGTGAATATTTTGGTATAACATTGCTTTAAAGGCCATACCTTTTAGTTATATTTAATCATTGGAAAATCTGGTGACTTTATTGATCAATCACATTAGTCTAAAATTATCTGTCTTCACCATGCTAATAGATTGTGTTTTAGTTCTGTACATTTTCAGATCAGTCTCATACAGGGAATTGCATTCACATACTGTTGGTACCTGGTGGCCCTCACCTTGATTAGACGTTGCTTGGTGCTGTAGCCTTTTGTTTGATATATTGAGTAGTAAGATATGAATAGATATTCGTATGATAATTTGCATGCACATACTGCTGTTGGCACCTGGTCGCTCTCAAGTTGATGAAAATCTTTCTCTAAATTTTAAGACATTGCTTGGTGCTGTGGCTTTTGTTTCATATTTTGTTGAATAAGTAAGATATGGAAGCTATTCCGTTATGTGTCATAGTGAACCATCTCCTGAAAAAAATATTTCTATTATGTTTCTTGCTTATTGTATGTAAAAGATGACATGCATTTGTCATCCTATGTTGCCTCTGAGGTGTAGGATATCCCACCATATCTGACTTCCTGTTCATTAATGAATCGGTAATCATTCTCATGAATGATACATGTGCTGCTTCTTGCTTTTTGTCTATAACAAGTATCATCTTCCATTTGTCTCCCAAGGTGTAGGGTTCTTCGCCACATCTCCTTGCTTCCTGACCATTATGAAGCATTGAATTACATGCTTCAGCTTCTCTTAGTTTTCTTTTAGGCTGCATTTCATTCAATAGTTGGACTTGATCATTCTAATTCTGGCTTGTTAATTTTAATCCTTTTCTGTTTGGTTGGTAATCCTGTTAATTAACTGGTTATCTAAGTGACAGGACAGAAAACAAAGCTTATTTTAATCCATCATTTATTTTAACCTGGTGTAGTTGTATTACTCCTTTGACCAGATTATTTTGG
Organism: Musa itinerans; assembly: GCA_001649415.1. Taxonomy (NCBI): domain Eukaryota; kingdom Viridiplantae; phylum Streptophyta; class Magnoliopsida; order Zingiberales; family Musaceae; genus Musa; species Musa itinerans. The sequence continues at coordinate 39,271 of LVTN01000066.1, read as the reverse complement.
TCCCTAGTTCTAGGGCATTTGGTGGGTCAAGCCTCTGGCATTAATTAAATCCTACCTAAACCTGAATCATAATATTTCTCTATCATCACGTCATTAATTAGCTAGATGTGCATCTGCACTGGGCCATACATCTTATTCTGCAATCTTATCAGTCCTATATGTAATGATAGTTTTAAATATATGGTTCTCAAACTCCACAACATATATCTGTTTCATATGTTTGTTATCATATGTTCGACTAACTGGGGTCATTTTGAATATAGGGAGCATTAGATGGCGGACTTGATATCCCTCACAGTGATAAGAGATTTGCTGGTTTTAAGAATGATGAGAAGCAACTTGATGCGGAGATTCACAGAAATTACATTTTTGGTGGTCATGTTGCCTCTTACATGAGGGTTGGATACTTTCAGTCTTTTCTCACTATATATTGTTTCTGTTACTTGTTATATACATGTATGTGATGTGATGTGCAAATTGTTTCTCACTTTATATTGTTTCTGTTACTTTCCTGGTAAATTCAGTATGTTGATGTATTGACCTATGGCCTTATCATGCAGTTGGATGCATATATACTTTAATATTCTTTTGAGAACTTTCATTTTATAGTTGCACATGTATATTTCTTTCAACCTTCTATTTGCTTCTGTTTCCTTGATCTGACACCTCAAGCTTGTTTTCCTGTATGCTTTCCGTGAAGCAAATTGCAAGTTCTCTACAAAAAATTGTCATCCATGATTGTCAATTACCTTCACCTTCTCTTTTCTCCCAGGCTTTGATAGAGGATGAACCAGATAAGTACCAGACACACTTCAGTGAATATATCAAGAAAGGTATTGAGCCTGATGACATCGAAGAGATGTACAAGAAAGTTCATGCTGCCATTCGTGCAGATCCAATTGCAGTAAAATCTACGAAAGAACCACCAAAGGAGCACAAGAGGTATAAACCAATCACATTTAAACCAACAAGATGATTAGGTGTCATGATTCTTTTGAGTTATCATTGTTGAATTGATGATGCTTGGACTAACAGCAGATTTTAGCTGATGGAATCATGACTGGGCAAACATACTGCATGTTCTTATTAATTTCAATTTGCATTGCAGGTATAACTTGAAGAAGCTTACTTACGAGGAAAGAAAGGCTAAACTCATTGAACGATTGAATGCGCTTAATGCATCTGGTGGTGGTGCTGATGATGATGAGGACGAAGATGATGATTGAACATTATTTAGAAGTACTAGTCTTGTATCGGGGTTGCAGCTTGTTTTACCGTATTTGATTGTTATCCAGTTTTTCGTTTTGCATAGGCAGGTTTCTGTTTGGTATTAAACCGTGATTAACTTTTATAATTCACTTAAGTTTTATGCTTCAGTTTATCAGTTAAAGTAGATGTACTGTCTATATATGTCTGCGGTTTGTTTCTTGTCTTAAACTTGTAGCTGTAGAATTCATGTGATACATGCCAACATATCATAAATCTGCTGTTCAAATATATATTTGCTAGTCTAATGATCCCGGGTTGATGATAACATATTAAGAATCTGTTATTTATCGACACAGCAAAGGTAGATCCCATTATGTATGTTAATTAAGATATCTTGTATATAGCATCCTAATTTTCATTCAAACTGATCAATGGTGCATGGTATTGTCACTATGAACATCTATATTGATTACGATTAGTGATTTTGTTGTACTCCCAAAGTTTGAGACAATACTTTCATTGTATTTTAACGCACCCCTCCATGTGAAATTAAGCGTTACCTTATTTCTGCAGGGACAAGGAAAAAATAACACTCAAAATTATACTAAGAATATGTTATGTATGACACATTGCTACATTGAGGATTGATTTTGTGGTAAATGTAAGTATAGGTTGCTCTCGCAGCACCTGATATACCATCAAGGTAACAGAGACACACTCCCAACATCCCACCAAAGCTTGCCCTAATAATGGGTTTAACAAAGGTGATTTGAGTAATTTGATGTAATCACAAAATGTTGGAATCCAAGAACTTGATGGGGTATGTTGTCAAAAGGTTGTGATGGAAGACTAAGGTATCAAAAGAGACAAGATCTTGGCCTTAATTGCCACTTGTTGTGTCTTTGAAATCATTAGCTAAAACTCAAAACTAAACCTTCCATGTGGAATGTTCTTTGTACTTTTGTGCTTGTGCAGTTCAATTAGTATATGAAGCTTGCAGTGGCTCTACATATGCTTGTTGGGTCAATCATCACCCATCCACCATTTAGTTGTTTCTAAACTCTCTTTGTTGTTTGATTCAGTCATCTTGACATTTGTTTTGTTTAGATTCCATAGGTTTTTAAGGACCACCATGTCATCCTAAAAAATTGTGATTAGTTTGGAGCAGCCTTATGCTATATCCTAAACAACATGAAATTTTATTTAAAAGCATGGCACAAGAAGGGATTAAGATTGATTTTTGAATGGGACTGTAAGACACTAAAATGTTTCTTCAGTAAAAGTCATGTTGGCAAACCATCTTGAATGTGGACATAGTTGTTGTTCACCTCTGGGGTTATTAACATCATCACTGCAAATTCTAACATTTAACTGTTTGTACTCGGTGCCTATTATGATCCAAAAATGTAGTGCTTGATTATGAAGTTACATATCTAATTAATGCTAACCACATGCAAATTTGTATATTAGGGATATTTTTTTTATAAGAAATTAGTATACTTGTATAATTTGGAATATCACTTCTATAATTTTCCAATTTTGTTAAAGATATTTTTGATGCTGACAATTGGAATTGGTAGCTAAAGATTTTGATCTAAATCACCTTTTTTTTTTTTTTGGTCTGCCAAAGATTATTTTATGACTAACTTTTTTATGTTTAATCGGAGTGGTTGCAAGGTTGACTAGATCCCATTTTGGCTCATTGTAATGGCCAAACAAGTGTTGCAGATTCTAATCACCTCTTTTTTGCCTTTGAAGCTACTTAACTATGCCAATAAACACTGCACTCTGCTGCCATTCATGTGATGGATTAAAGTGCTGCAGTAGATTCTGAGGATTAATTGATCAAGCTGCTATATTGTTTATGCCAATTGAACTGATAGGAGTTAAAAGTGTTCTCGGCCTGTCTTTGTCCTGCTTTGACTTGACTGTCTTCTGCTTCATGCCTCTTCCTCTCTTGGCCAACATTAGCGAGAGAGTTGTGATCACATGATGCAACATTGCTCCAGTCAGTCGAGAAACTCTTCATCAGGGGAAAGGTAGAAAGCTGACAGCAGATGTGTAAGATATGAGTTTGCAGGAGAAGACTGCACATGGAAGCTGCAACGAGTCGATGCAAGTAGTGCATGGAAGAGAAGGGTGCATTTAACCATGCGAACAAGCGAGTGGTGGTAATATTGAAATGGAAAAGACCTACGTGTTTAGTCGCCATGCATGCACGCTGTCAGAGCGAGTCTTTATTCTTTGATTTCTCTGAAGCTTGGCAGGCGAGTCTTCGGTGACCACTGCTCCCTCGCCATGGCTTCTTCTTACCCACTCGTTTTTGACCTTTCTTCCAAGCTTGAACTCCTGCTATTTCTGCTCTCCTTCTCATCACCATTCGAGCAGCAGCGAGTCCCAATCCTTGTCTTCTTCTTCTCACTTGATTTCCCTACTCATTCACCTCTCGCTCTCTCTCTCTCTCTCTCTCTTCGGTGACCTTTCTTGCTCTTCTTCCCAGTTTCAAGTCCATCCATCCATTTCTGCTCTCCTTCTCATCACCTTTCAAACAATTGCAAGTTCCAATCCTTGTCTTCTTCTTCACTTCTTTCAAACCGTGTCCTCACTTGTTCTCCCAACTCATTCATCTCTCTCTCTCTCTCTATTTCAGTCACATTATTGACCTTTCATGCTCTTCTTCCAAATTTGAAGTCCATGTATTTCTGCTCACCTTCTCATCACCTTTCAAAAAGCAGCAAGTTCCAATCTCTACTTTTTCTTCTTCTTCTCACTTGATCTCCCTATCATTTCACCTTAATATCCTTCTCTCTCTCCACTCTCTTCAATCATACCATTGACCATTCATGCTCTTCCTCCCAATTTGAAGTCCAGCCATTTCTGCTCACATTCTCATCACTTTTCAAACAATAGCAAAGTTCCAATCCTTGTCTTCTTCTTTTCCTCTTCTTTCTCTCCATACACTCACTTCATTTCGATATTCAATCACCTCTCTGTCTGTCTGTCTGTCTCTCTCTCTCTCTCTCTTCCTTTTCATCTTCTTCCCTACTCTCTTTCACATGCATACCTCTTTAACCTGTCACCTGCTCTGCTTGTGAACACTGTGAAGTAGAACAGACAATAAGCAAAACACTCCCCACTCCTTCTTCCCTCCCTCAACATTGGCTTCCTTCTCTTCTCTCAATTCTCTCGCTACGATGCCATCAACATCGACGTCGTGCTCGCCTCCCGTTCCTATCAGCAACAGAAGGGCACTACACCTGCCTTTCTTCCCTCTTCCTTCCACTCCTCCAGCTGAGTCACCTTCCGCCTTGCCCAAGTACCCCTACTCCACCACCCCGCATCAGCCGTTCTTCCCGTTGAACTCGTCCCCGCCGCCCCCACCGCCGCCTCCGCCTTCCCAACAGCCCACCTTCCCGGCCAACATCTCCTCCCTCACCTTCCCTGGCTCCGCCCCCGCCCCTCCCTCCCGCCAGAGCTTTAAGGTCGTCGTCGCCGTACTCCTCCCCCTCCTCGCCATTCTCGCCGCCGCGGCGGCGTTCTTCCTCCATCGCCGCCGCCGTCGCCTTTTTTCCGGCAAGTACGACGCCCGGTCCGACTCCCAACGACTCGTCCCCGCCGAATCCGCAGCATCCGACGGCGGCGCACCCAGGCCCCCCCCCTCCGCCGCTTCGTCCTCCTCCAAATTCCTCTACCTCGGCACCCTCGTCGACACCCGCCGCGACGGAGGCCCCCGACCCGGCGCCGACGGTATGGTCGGATCGTCCGTCCGGAAACTGGAGTCCCCGGAGCTCCGACCCCTCCCGCCACTTCCGCGCCATTACCGGCACGGGTACGGGAACGGGGAGGCGGAGGGCTTGTCGGAGGAGGAGTTCTATTCGCCGAGGGGGTCCTCCGCCCGGAAGGAGAGCCCCGGAAGGTTGGCTTATGGGCGGGCGTCGAGCTCCCGGCGGATGTTCCCAACAGCAGCGGAGAAATGTGGATCCCTCAGCTGGAGAATGAGCACGCCATCATACCCGTCGTCGAACATGGCCTCATCTCCTCGTTCGTCGGCGCGCTTCGGATCGAGCCCCGGCCAATCCAGCCGCAGATCATTGAAGTCCCTCTCCGAGAGGTTTCTGACCCGAGATCGCGAATTACTTGCTCCGCCGCCGCCGCCACCACCACTTCCAGTCGTGGTCACTGCTGCCCCAGGACCTCAACAGAGCCGAGCTCCACCCCTACAGATTCCTCCTCCTCCTCCCCCACTGCCGCCTGTCGGATACTGGGAGAGTCAGGTACGGCAGCCACAGGCAAGACAGCCACCGCTTCTCGTGCCGCCCAAGCTCAAGACAGAGAAGGAGGAAGCCCAGCGGCCAAAGCTGAAGCCTTTGCACTGGGACAAGGTTCAGGCGAGCTCGGACAGAGCAATGGTGTGGGATCAGCTAAAATCCAGCTCCTTCCAGTGAGATTCCTCACCATGTTTCCTTCCTCCTCCCTTTTCCTTCTCATCGAGTTACACAACTGAGGAATCAACAGGGTGAACGAAGAAATGATCGAGACTCTGTTCGTCCGCAATGCAACCAACGCAACACACAGGGAGACCAACCGGCGGCAGGTCCTTCCTTCGTCACCGCGAGAGAAGAGGGTGCTCGATCCGAAGAAGTCTCAGAACATTGCCATTCTGATGAGAGCATTGAATGTGACCAAAGAGGAAGTCTGCGATGCTCTACAAGAAGGTCAGGTTTCTTTGGCTCGATTTAGCTGCAACGACAAGTCTTCTGCTGAGTTCTTTCTGGTTCTTGTTCTTCCATTACTGTCTCATTCAGTGTAACACATTCCAATTAGAGGTCATTACAATGGCAATCAAATCGCCTGTCAAAGCATCACTTCTTGATGCCATTACATCTTTCTGTGAGGAGAAGCACATGAACTTGTTGGTGCAGAAGGTGTCCATCGATTACTCTGCATTACTATGTAGGTTTTGTTGGATTTGAGGTATCAGTAGTAAGCAACAATGATGGAATATAAATCTTTCTGTCGGAATCCACAATCAAAAGTCCTAACTTATGATAATAATTTTCACCATCTTTTTTCTAATCTAATACCTAGAATAATATATTCAGTCACCTCTTCCTTTTTCCTCTATTTTCCTATGAATTTACCTAAAACACTGCTAGAAAGTAATAATATTTTTTGTTGTGTGTTATACCATTTTCAACAATACTAGGAAAACATTATAAACATAGTGAGCTGAAAGCAGGCAATGCTGAGAGATTTTTTTTCAAAGAATTCGCCATTTTTTTTGTGCCAATAAAAATAAATAACACCTTCAGAATTACAACATCATTTCCATGAGTATCTAATCCTGATTGCTGAAAGCAGGCAATGCTGAGAGCTTGGGGACTGAGCTGCTGGAAACACTGGTAAAGATGGCTCCCAGCGCAGAAGAAGAACACAGATTGCAAGAACACAAAGATGACTCCCCATGCAAGCTTGCACCAGCTGAAGCTTTTCTCAAGGCATTGCTTGATGTACCATTTTCATTCAAGAGAGTGGATGCCATGCTTTACATAGCCAATTTCGATTCAGAGGTCAATTTTCTCATCAAGTCCTTTGAGACTCTCGAGGTACATCACTTGTTCTTTCTGCAGTTTCTGTTCTGCTAGCAAAGAGGCTAATCCTAAGATCTTGGTTTTTGTGTTGCATTGACTCTTCGAATGTCCTGCATGTTGTTTCCTAACAACATGAAAACCATCTTCTGTTTGAAGTTATTCTGATCATAAACTCATTGTGTTCAGCCATAAACTCATGATGACATTATTTAGCTCCTTCAAGTTAAAACAGAACTTTATTTTCATTTCAATTGGCAACCTCTCTACTTGTATTTTTGATTGATATAGAGTTGATTTTGCTTCGCTTATCAATGATCAGTATAAGTTTTCCGTGTTTGTGTTTGAAATTACTTAGATATTGCTTTGACTATGATTTGATTCGAATCGGGTTGGAATCAGAAACAAACCGGCATGATAGTCGTCGGTTTCAAACCGAGTCGGAATCGGGGCAGGTCTACTTAGATCAATAGATCAAGTGTTGCTTGCTTTAAATGGATGCCACATGAGGATCTAAGCTCTCATGTTTGCTGGATTTGAGGTATCTCTCTGCCATTATAACTGGATTTGCCATCATCAGGCTGCCTGTGAAGAGCTGAGGAGCAGCAGGTTGTTCCTCAAGCTTTTGGATGCCGTGCTCAAGACCGGCAACCGCATGAATGTCGGCACCAATCGGGGTGATGCACGCGCCTTCAAGCTCGACACCCTCCTCAAGCTAGTCGACGTCAAAGCCGCCGACGGGCAGACCACGCTGCTGCACTTCGTCACCCAGGAGATCATCAGATCCGAAGGCTCCACGGGTGCGCTACGGGACGAGCTCGAGCGCAGGAAGCTCGGCCTCCGGGTCGTCGCCGGCCTGGGCGGCGAGCTGGGCAACGTCAAGAAGGCGGCCGCGATGGACTCCGCCACGCTCGGCAGCTACGTCGCGCGACTCGCCGGGGGGCTCGGCAAGATCGACGAGGTCCTGAGATTGAACGAAGCGCTCGGCGCCGAGGAGTGCAGGCTGGGGTTCCGCGACGCCATGGTTCTGTTCTTGAAGAGGGCGGAGGACGACGTCGTAAGAGTGCAGGCACAGGAGAGCGCGGCGCTGTCGCTGGTCAAGGAGACGACCGAGTACTTCCATGGCGACTCCGCCAAGGAAGAGGCGCATCCTTTCAGGATCTTCACGGTGGTCAGGGATTTCCTGGCAGTCCTCGACAAGGTCTGCAAGGAGGTCGCCAAGATAAACGAGCGCACCACCGTCACCTCGGCACGGCATCTCCCGGTGCCGATGAACCCGACGCTACCGCCTTCTGCGTTTCCGAGGCTTCATGCGCTGAGACATGAAAGCTCTGATGAGGGGAGCTCGTCGTCGTCGTCGTCGTAGTGCGACACTGCACACTGCAGATGGAAGTGACAGCAGAAATGGAATTATCAGAGATCTCTTTTTCTTTTTTTGTATTAACAGGATTTTAATGTAAAAGATTCTTTTTTTTATGGATTATTTTGCTCCTATCTGTACACAAGTCAGAGAAAAATAAGGTTGACTTCACTGACATGCTTTGTATAGTCTCTGCCATCAAAGCTTACTTCCAATGAGATATATACACAGCTACTTACAGAAGGTAAAGTGCAAATAGGTTGATCATATGTTATCTTATTGAATCTTTAAAGATTTTGTATCTACAAATCTACGGTGAATGATATGTAAATAGGTGAAATATGATGATTAGTTTCAACAATGCCCAGATTTACTAAGTTTATTTATTAGTATTTTACATGATCTTGGAATGATAAGATGTGATTATTTATATGGGTGGTGAGATTATGATATCTGTTAATTATCAGTTGAGACTAAAGCATTCGGTAGGATATGTAGCAGGAGACATCCTTTCCAGAAGTGGAAATATGATTCATACCCCCTCTAATTGGCAGGAGCAGCAGCGGCTGCAGATCTCCTAATTGACAGATTCTCCATTTACAAGACACTAAAAGAAGAATCATAGAACACAAAGAACAATAGACCACACAAGTATGTTGATAAATAATGCTGAGAATAAGGTAATTAATTGCCTTGAATCCTTCATCTCATAAGTCATGACAAACAAGTTTGCCAACAGGAAAAGAGGTGTAATTAAACTTTCTTTCAGAAACTACTTCCTTGCTTATACAAATTTTATTCGGAAAAGTTTGCGGCCAATTATGTTCAGTACAGACACTCGTAAATGGTGTTACATCTTATTGCACAAATGTATGGATGTAAACTGGCAGAAAACAGTCTTGTCATTCAAGGTAACCGTCTATTTATATAGTTAAGCAAATATTTTATCGCCATCCATCCGCTCAAGGACCCGATGGGGTTCTTCTTCTGTGGGAGGCACTACATTGTGAATCTTTAGTCCATTCTTTCAGGCATCAGGATTTAGATTAAAAGTGAAGTAGTATGTGTTTGGTATCTGCGCATCAGGCACATAGACAAGGTGAAGCTATTCACATAATCAAAACTATAAATAGCATGTTCTTTAGTTGTGTTACCTCACTGGTCTGGAGCTCAGGCCTCATTACATGAGCAACAACTTCAACGTTGATCAAAGGCTGAGCTGGGTTCTCTAGTTGTGTGTAAAGAACACAATATTTGAGGCCAAGAAGTCTCCCACGTCAACCTGAGTAATGTATAGTAAATGATTATGCCATGAAATGTCATTTCCAGAGGAGCAAAATGTTGATCTATGTAGACATCATCATGCCATGCATACTGGTAGTATCTAATGCTTGCATATTAGACAGATAACAGGTGTAAAATCCACTGTAAGCATGCATTGTGCATGAGATGTTCCTTTGTTCCATTGAAGTGAAAGAGAAAGAGTTTGATATAATACACAGAAATATCAGATTCAGTAAAGATGTAAGACTTGCTACTCACAGGTTTTAAGAAATCAACATGGTCCACTTCAAGAAAGCATGGCGTCTGCCCAACAAATGCATATGCAGTCAAAAAGGCAAGTTCAAATGCTAGGTTCATCAGAAAACCCCCAAAAATACGACCATGGAAATTCCTTTGTTGAGGTTGGCAGATTGGTGAATTCTCAAGTTTGGTATCCCTTATTTGAATGCTGTCTCTATCTGCTAATGCAGGCAAATCACAAAACACACACCCCTCTGCCAACAATGTCTTTAGCCTCTTTATATCGCCATGCAAACTATGCCCACCATTCTCAAAAGTTCTTTTCTGTTCCTCTGGTTTCCCTTTCCGAACTTTATCCCTTTCTTCTCCTTCCTCAAAGAGCAACTTTTCTTGTTCAGTTTCTGGTAACAGGCGGTTTACAGGAGTTGACTTTCCAGTCCTAGAGTCACATGCGACGAATGTGAAATTTACTGTCAAAGCCAGTGGATCTGATGATTGAGAGTCATCTGCCATACAGTGCACCATAATGAAAGTCACCAGAGAAAAAGCAGGGTGATTTAATGCACTAAACATGCTTGACACCTGCATGAATTCGTATAGCAAAATTTAAGCAAATAAGTACTCATGAGATAGGAGATCATGAATTCTTTTCCATCTTGGAGACTGCACTGGAATTGAGCAGTGAGCTATTGGGTCTATCATTATAAGGATATGAGAACTCATGGACAGATAATTGCTGGAGTTGGTAACTTCCAGATTTCCAAAGAAAAAAAGGGTCACAAGTTCATGATTACGACTGGTGATGAGCCTCCTTTCCTATATATTCCTGTATGATTATTAGTGGTCATACCAATGAGACCTATAAATGTCCAATATATGAACCAGAGGTATAAATGAATATTTTCACTCCATTTACCAGATAGAATCATCACAAATACCTTGTTGAGTAACTTCAATCTGTATCTCAATGGATGAATGACCAACCCATGTGACAGCACCTGCTATCCTTAGGTCAGTGTCTACACGCGATGGCCTCTTTAGAACCATCTTATCTACCGAAGCAGTGACCAACAAGAGAGGCCTTGTAGTGCTATCATCATCAGAACAATGCTGGCCACATGCAACAAATGCACTTCAAAAACTTACATATAAATGCCAAATTTCAGAAAAAATGAAATTATCAAAAAGTTTATGTTAATGACTAGAAAGTTTGGCATAGTGTAAATCATAATATAACAATTTTATAGTAAAAAGCAAATAGAAGATGCAATTAAAGTTTTGTAATTGCAGAAGGATCTTGTTCAATTTAAACCAAGTGATGCATTACGGAATTCCACACAAGGAGCCATTTAGTTTTCTGTATAGTTTGTCCAGTCACACAGTTTACAGGAAGTGATGCTGTAAATTGTGTTTCTTTAAAAATTCCATTTTGCCGAAAGAGAGCCATGAAGCTGAGAATTCAATAACCAGAAATTTTTACAACATTCTTAGTTTAATATTATGACAGGTTGTAATGGGTTAACAACCAAAGTTCTACTTATAGAGTATTTCTAAGTGTTTTGTGTAACTTCATTTACTTGTAAGTTGCAAGCAACAAGATGACAGGATCTGTGGTATTTACTCACAAAAAGAAACTGAGTTTACATCATTTGACCTGCCAATGAACAGATCAATAGGTTCCAATATGAAAGTTTGTTTTTTAGTTTATTTATCCATCTTCTAAACATCATAATAGCTTCGAAATACCAAGAACAAATTAGTCTGCCAATGACAAGGTACCCAAAGCTTATGTGAAACTTAGATGGGAAAATGAATACACCTCTCGTTCTTCTTATTGATGCCAAGCTTCATTTCAACTACATGCCTAACTAGAGGAACATTTAGACTCAGTCTAGTGGCTACCTTCATATCAATGGTGCCGGCAAGTACATCGAGATCCTCAAGCAACTTCCCAATCCTGACCCCATTCCGTGGATCTCGATAGTGCTCCCTCAGGATTTAATCTTTCGAAAAGTTGTACATGATGCTCATCCTGCTCTGTGATGGCATCCTTGTGAACAATTTCAACTGCAACGGGCCATCCTTATTAGGGTCAAGAAACCTCTTGAAGATGTTCGAAGGCACCTCACAAAGAGCATTGATCATCGGGGAGTGGTACATCTCTGGCCACAAGCTAAGCAACCTCCCGGTCAATAAGCTCGCATCAATGTGCGGGAGAGACTCATCGAATGCCGATTGGAACGTTGAAACGACTTGGACAACCAAAGTCGAATATGGACTCATAGAGTTGGGAGATGATCGTTGAGGTGGTTTTCCAGCAGCAAAAGAAGACATAAATCTGATCTGAGAGGTGGAAAGGGGCGATTTTGGATCGAAAAGATTTGATCTTTCAAGAGCTTTTGATGGTCTTGCTCCTTTGGATTGAAAAGATGCCATCTTGGGATCAATTCTGGTGTCAATTTAGAAAAAGCAAACAAGAATTTGGATTGGGAAGAAGAACATAGCGATTTGGGGGTAAAAAGATTTGATCTTGGTGAAGATTTACGGGTGAAAAGGAGGGATTTGGGGAAGACTTTGATGAGGATGATGGAAGAAAGGGTGAGGGATTTGAAGGACGTTGACATGAAGATAGAATGCAAGAGTGATGTGAGGATGAGGGTTTGTTTTGTGTGAAGAAAGCTCTGGTGAGAGAGATGGGGAGGTGAGAGGAACTTTCTTTGGTAATGGTTCATCATGCAGTCAGAGGAGGAATAGTAGATTGGTGTGAAGCTATTGAAGAAATTTAGGTCAAGGAATGGCTAATTAGTAAAGACGATTGGTGTAAAACACTGAATATGTTCCAAAAAACAAAAAGATTTACAACATCTAAATCTTTAAGTTGTATGCTTATTGGCAAAAATGGTTTTTAAATATATTCTATTCAACAACAACAAAGTTGTAAGTTCCAACAATTCAGGATCGGCTAATAAAAAGATTTATAATATCTAAATCTTCTAGTTGTATGATTATTAGCAAAATTAGTTTTTAAATTTATTTCAGTCAATAACAAAGTCATAAGTCTCAAATATTTGGGATCGACTATATGGATCTTTTGTCACTATTGAGATCTGTAAAAGACTATATGTTTAGTTAAGTTTAGAATAGTTAAATCTTTATTTATAGTTTCCATTAAGATCTTTTTAAGGTCCTCTACCTATTCTCGTACCATTAATATTAATTATTTCACTTCTTCTAATTATCTCATCCTTAGGTCTCCTAAGCACATGGCAATACCATCTTAAACGATTCTTTCTCATCTTATCCTCTTTTGAAGTAATACTTGATTGTTCACGAATAAAAATATTTTTTTTCCCATCTTTCCTAGTAACTCCACATATCCATCTCAACAATACAAATTTTTTGTATATGTTGCTTCTTAATTGCCTTATCTTTCCTAGTAACTCCACATATCCATCTCAGCAATACAAACTTTTTGTATATGTTGCTTCTTAATTGCCTTATACTCAGGTCCATAAAGTATTGTTGGTCTCATAATTGTTTTATAAAATTAATTCCTCTAATCTCAAAGGTATCCAATAATCATACAAGACTTTTGACATCCTTCGTCATTTTAACTATCCCGTTTTTACTTTATAAATAATATTTTCATCGATCTCTCTATCTTGTTGAATAATTGATCCTAGATACTTAAAGCTTTTATCTAAAGAAACTTCTTATCCATCCAACTTAACTATATTCTCCTACCTATTCCTACTATTACTAAAATGACATCTCATATATTTAGTCTTAGTCCTACTTAATCTAAAACCTTTAGTTTTTAAGGATTGTCTCCAATAGCTTAAGTTTATAATTAATTTCACTTAGGCTCTCAGCAACTAAGACATATCATTAGCAAATAACATATACTAGGGAGGTCTATTATATAAATGACTAGTAAGTTTATCCATTATCAATGTGAAAAGGTAGGAGCTTGATGTGTATTCTTGATGTAATCCTATACTAAAAGAAAATTCACTAGATGCACTTTTTATAGTTATAACACTAGCAGCTACATTATCATACATATCCTTAATAACATCAATACAATTAGTGGATATACTTTTCTTTTGTAAAACTCACTATAATAAATCTCTATCAACTTTATTATAGGCTTTCTCTAAATTAATAAAAACCATATGCAAATGATTCTTTTTTCCTATACTTTTTCATTAATTGTCTTGATAAATAAATAGCTTTTATGGTTGATCATTTAGGCATAAAACCAAATTAATTTTCAGAGATATTTGTTTCAAGTCTTATCCTATTTTTGATAACTCTTTCCTAAAGTTTTATAGTATGACTCATGATTTTAATTTACCTATAATTTGCACTAAAAACCCTTTTTCCATTCATCAGACATCTTTCTTAATCTCATAATTTGTTAAATAAGCTAGTTAACCAACTATTCCCTTGTCCTCTAAACATTTCCAGACCTCAATAGGGATACCATCAAGTTCCACACACTCGACTATTCTCATCTTCTTTAGGATATCTTTTACTTCACTAGCTTTAATTTTATGAACAAATATATGATTAATCTACTACCATTGTTTATCGTTAAAGCTAAATGTGGAATATTCATTAAATAATTTATAAAAATAATTTCTTCATCTTTTCTTAATTTTATTATCATTAACAAATATTTTTTTGTCTTCATTTTTACTCTTTAATGCATCTAATATTACCTAAATTTTTACAACTTTTTTTTCCAAGCTTTAGCAATTCAATATATATCTTTTTCACTATCATTAGTATCTAATTTGTTATAAAAATTCTCATAAGCTTTATATCTTGTCATACTAACTGCTTTTTTAGTCTCTTTTTTTAGATTCTTTGTATCTTTTAATTTTTTTCTCATTTTTATAAATTTTGTCAATCTTTAAAACATGATTTTTAGTACAAATTACTTTTTGAACTTCCTCACACCACTACTAACTCTCTCTTAAAGTAACACCATTATTTTAGTTTCACCAAAAAATCTCTTTTGTTAAGCTCCTAATCTTATTAGCCAATGGAATCCGAATAAAATTAATATTATTCCTGTCTAAATTCCAAGTTGCCACCCTTTCCATCCTATTTCTAAAAATCTTTAAATTATCATCTTTAAAATTTCATCATCTAGTCCTTGTAAAATTTTCTACTATCTTTTTCTTCTTCCATTTTCTATAACAAATATCTAATACCAACAACCTATGTTGATTCATTAAACTTTTGCCAGATATAATATTATAATTCTTACAAATAATTTTATCTACCTTTCTAATAAGAAAAAAGTTTATCTGACTGCAATTGTGACTACTCTTATAGGTAACTAAATGTTCATTTCTCTTCTCAAAGTGAGTATTTATAATTACAAGATCATACGAAGTTACAAAATCCAAAATCGTACTACCATCTTCATTTCTCTCCCTATAACTAAAGCCCCTATGCACCCTTTTATATTCACCATATGTTTTTTTTTTTTACAAAGGATGAGTGATGAAGGCGAGATTTAAGCTCAGAACTTTGCAAAGAACTGTCAAAGTCTTTACCAATTAAGTTAGCCAACAGAGTCTTTATATTCACTATATATTTTCCCTGCATGACCATTCAAATCTCCTCCAATTATAATTTTTTTGGTTATAGGTATTTTTTGAATAATATCATCTAAGCTTTCCTATAATTCTCTTTGGGTTTGATCATCTAATCCAACTTGAGGGCCATAAGTACTAATGACATTCAAAACATTTATCCTTTAATAAATTTTAGAACTATAATTCTCTCTCTAAATATTTTTACATCTACGACATTATTCTTAAGATCCTTATCAACAACAATACCTACACCATTTCTGTGTTTAATTTTTTCAGTATACTGAATTTTAAATCCAATACTATCAATCCCTCTAGATTTTTCCCCTACCCACTTAGTCTCTTATAAGCAAATAATATATATTTTTTCTTCTGATTGTAATATCTACCAATTCTAACCCCTTTCCTAAAAGTATTCCTATATACCAAGTTGCTAACCTAATTGTCTGTTCTTGGAGTAACTTCTTTCATCCGTTGGTCCAAAGCAATGATAGAACCCTTACCTACTTGACACCACATCCGAGTGTCGATGTGATGGGCCGCTTTCAAGCGACCTCCTAACCTACTGTTTACAATTCGAGACACCTAAGTGGTGAAGGTGTCTCATGTCACATCCAAGTGCTGATCTAGCTCTTAAATACTAAAATTAGTTAAGATCCATGTTCATGAGACTTGATATGGTTTTATCTTTTATGCTGGTTGTTAGTGACTTAACACAACCCTTCACCTTTTTCATCCGAGCTTAGGATCAGCATTGGTGGTGTTTTAAATTTATTCCATTCATTTTAATATTATAATATATATGTACTTATTGTTTATCAACCTGTTGACTGTGCACACTGTGCCTTAACCATTAAGACATTTACTTGGAAATTATTCAAATTTTATATAGGCAATTTACATAGCCATGTAGTCAATTAATCTTCCTTAACATCCACATTATCATCATCATCTAATTCATCAAGAAGAAGTAGATAAAATAATAATTTGAACACACCCACCTAGCCATTTACTTGGAAATTATTCAAATTTTATACAGACAATTTACATAGCCATGTAGTAAATTAATGTTCCTTAACAGCCACATTGTCATCATCATCTAATTAATCAGGAATAAATAGATAACATAATAATTTGAACACACCCACCTAGCCATTTATTTGGAAATTATTCAAATTTTATACAGACAATTTACATAGCCATGTAGTAAATTAATGTTCCTTAACAGCCACATTGTCATCATCATCTAATTCATCAGGAAGAAGTAGATAAAACAATAATTTGAACACACCCACCTAGACATTTATTTGGAAATTATTCAAATTTTATACAGACAATTTACATAGCCATGTAGTCAATTAATTTTCCTTAACAGCCACATTGTCACCATCATTTAATTCATCAGGAAGAAGTAGATAAAACAAAAATTTGAACACACCCACCTAGCCATTTACTTGGAAATTATTCAAATTTTATACAGACAATTTACATAGCCATGTAGTCAGTTAGTTTTCCTTAACAGCCACATTGTCACCATCATCTAATTCATCAGGAAGAAGTAGATAAAACAATAATTTGAACACACCCACCTAGCCATTTACTTGGAAATTATTCAAATTTTATACAGACAATTTACATTGCCATGTAGTTAATTAATTTTCCTTAACAGCCACATTGTCATCATCATCTAATTAATCAGGAATAAATAGATAAAATAATAATTTGAACACACCCACCTAGCCATTTATTTGGAAATTATTCAAATTTTATACAGACAATTTACATAGCCATGTAGTAAATTAATTTTCCTTAACAGCCACATTGTCATCATCATCTAATTCATCAGGCAGAAGTAGATAAAACAATAATTTGAACACACCCACCTAGACATTTATTTGGAAATTATTCAAATTTTATACAGACAATTTACATAGCCATGTAGTCAATTAATTTTCCTTAACAGCCACATTGTCACCATCATTTAATTCATCAGGAAGAAGTAGATAAAACAAAAATTTGAACACACCCACCTAGCCATTTACTTGGAAATTATTCAAATTTTATACAGACAATTTACATAGCCATGTAGTCAGTTAGTTTTCCTTAACAGTCATGATCATCTAATTCATCAGGAAGAAGTAGATAAATAATAATTTGAACACACCCACCTACTTGGACTTTGACTTTATTTTAAGAATATTGACCTACAACCATTTTCCAAGATCGAGTATTTTCTATCTGTTTGCTCTTCAGCTAAGATGTCAGTTAGGGCATTGTTGGCTCATCTTTGTTTGATTAGCAACTTGATTCAATTACAACAATAATTATTATGATTCAATCATCTATAGTTCACTTTGATGAAACCAACCTCCTTACCAGTTTAATTAAACATTCTTGATTAGGATGATCAGAAAGTAACTTGTACATTTAAATTTTTTTTTAAAAGATACTAATTGGTTATTTGCTATCAGATGTCTTGGTCGCTTGAAGGCTATTACCTCCTTTTCTTTCATTTGGTTCATTGTTCTAAAGAAAATATTTTGTCCACCAAACCATATTAAGTTATGATTTCCACACAAGAAGCCAATATTATTTTCCATAAAGTTTCCTCAACCACACCAAGATTACAGCAAATGATGCTGTAAATTGTCTTTCTTTACTATACAAAATTCCATCATGCTGAAAGGGATCCAATTAGACATCAATCTCTATAACTAGCAACTCTCACAAGTGTTAGTTTAATATTATGACATTATAATGTATTTCTAAGTGTTTTGTGTAACTTCATTTACTTGCAAGTTGAAAGCCAAAAAGGATTGGAGGATTTCTGGTTTCTACGCACACAAAGAAACTGAATCCATAATGATTTCGGCTGCCAGTTAACAATTATAAAAATTTGTCTTTGGTTTATTTATCCATTTTATCATGATACATCATAATAGCTAGTCTGCTGATGACAAAGTACTCAAACCTTAAGTGAAACATAGATGGGTCAATCAATACACACCTCTTTCTTCTTATCGACGTCAAGCTTCATTTCAACTATAGAGATAACCAGATGTTATAGTTGATAACCAGATATCCATAGAGACTCGAGTCTAGTGGCTACCTTCACAGCAATGGCGCCAGCAAGCGCATCGAGATCCTCAAGCAACTTCCCAATCCTGACGTCGTTTTATGGATCTCGATACTGCTCCCTCAGGATGTGATCACTCGAAAAGTTGAAGATGATGCTCGTCCTGCTCTATGGTGGTGGCCTCGTGAGCAACTCCGACTGCGCCCCGTCCTTGGAACGCGCCTCCCAGAGAGCATTGGTCACCGGGGAATGGTACAGTCCCGACCACAAGCTAAGCGGCTTCCTGATCGACGAGCTCGCATCGATGTGAGGGGGAGACTCATCGAACGGCGATGCGAACGTCGAAACGACTTGGATCGGCGAAGGCGAATCTGGACTAATGGCGGCGGGAGACGATCCTTGAGGCGGTTTTCCGGCAGCAGAAGACGACATGAACCTGATTTGAGAGGTGGAACGGGGCGATTTCGGATCGAAAAGATTCGATCTTTCAAGAGCTCGAGCTGGTCTCGCTGCATTCGGATTGAAAAGACGCCATCTCGGGATCAATTGTCGCAGACAAGAATTTGGATTGGGAGGAAGAACAGAGCGGTTTGGCAGCAGAAAGATCCGATCTTGGTGAAGAATTGGGGGTCAAAAGGGGGATTGGGGGAAGACTTTGGATGGGGATAATGGAAGAATGGGTGAGGGATTTGGAGGATGTTGGGTTGAAGATGGAAAGTGAGAGTGATGTGAGGCTGAGGGTTTGCTTTGGGTGAAGAAAGCTGTGGTGAGAGAGATGAAGAGGTGAGAGGAAGCCTTTCTTTGGGAAGGTTTCATCATGCAGTGGGAGGAATGGGAGACAGCTGTGGAACCATTGAGCAAAGTTAGGACAAGGAATGGTTGGTTGGTGAAGAAGATTGCAACACCCAAATGTTGTAGTTTTATGATTATTGGCCAAATTAGCTTTTAATTTATTACTTGCTCCATTCAAACATTTAAGATTTGCCAACATTATTGTTTCACCATTAACATATGTATGTCCTTAGAAATAATTCAGGTTTTGTGTATAGGCATTATGTACGGTTTCATGTGATCAATTAATTTACCTTAAAATCATCTTCACGATATAATTCATCAAGTTAAAGTTTTTTTTTCATTTATAAAGAATAAATGATAAAGATGAAATTCATGTTAAAATATTTATCAATTAAATTAGTTGATGTCTTTAAAATTGATAAAAATAATAATTTAAACACACCCACACTTAGTTGGACTTTGACTTTTTTGAAGAAGATTAACCTTTTCCATTTGTTTACTATTTGGCTAAACCAAACCATTGCCATTCTAATTGGAAGCTTAGAATATCCTGCCAAGCCATTGTTAGCTCATCTTGTTTGCTTAATTAGAAACTTGATTCAATCACAATAATAATTATTATGTAACGATCTAATTTGATAGAATAATTGACTTATTAATTTGTTTTAAGTATAGATCATAGTGTAAAATGTTTAAACTCATGCTAACAGTAATGCACCGATGAATCAATCTAATTCTTTACCCATGTTTCAGACTAAATCAAGATATTATCTGATTTGTATCCAAGTCAGAGAAAAATAAGAGTGGCTTCACTGAGTTATGATAATCGGACTTAGAGCTTACTTTTAATAAGGTATACACACAGTACTAACAGAAATTAATGTGCAAATAGATTCATTGTATGTGTTCTTATTGAATCCAAACACTTTGTCCCTTAAGAATTTTAAATAAGATGTTACTATAATTATGCATCTACAATTCTGCAGTGAATGAGATGTAGAACTTTTTTATAGCTTCAGACAGGTGAAATATGATGATTAACTTCAATATGATGAATAACTTTTTTATTAGTCTTTTACATGATCTTGAATGATATGCTGTGAATATTTTTATGGGGTGAGATTATGATATCTGTTAACTATCAGTTGAGACTATTGCATCTGGTAGACTATATAGCAGCAGAGATTCTCACCAATGCTGAAAATAGGAGTCATACCCCCTCTAATTGGCAGCAGAAGCAGCAGCTGCAGATCTCCTAATTGACATATTTCTCATTTACAAAACACTAAAAGAAGAATCATAACACACAAAGAACAATAAACAACACCAAATACATCGATAAATAATACTGAGAATGAGGCAATTATTTGCTTGAATCCTGCATCCCATAGGTCACGGCAAACAAGTTTGCCAACAGGAAATGAGGGGTAATTAAACTTGATTTCAGAAACTACTTCCTTGCTTTTACAAATTTTATTCGGAAAGAAGTTGCGGCAAAAATGTTTATACGTAACAAAGCCTTATAAGTTGCTGCCGAATTATGTTAAATACAGTGACACTCCTAAATGGTGTTCAATCTTGTTGCATAAATATATGGATGTGAACTGGCAGAAGACAGTCTGGCCATTCAAATGGTACATGCCTATGTATATAGTTAAGCAAATATTTCCTCAGCATCCATTCGCTCAAGTACACGACGGGCTTCTTCTTCTGTGGCAGGAACTACATTGCGAATCTTTAGTCCATTCTTTAGGGCATCAGGATTTACAGTAAAAGTGAAGTAGAACGTGTTTGATATCTGCATCAGGCACACAGACAAGGTGAAGCTACTCATGAATTCAAGTTGCAATTGAATACTACAAATCACATGCTTCTTTTATTGTCTTACCTCACTGGTTCGAAGCTCAGGTCTCGTTACATGAGCAACAACTTCAACGTTGATCAGAGGTTGTGCTGGGTTCTCTAGTTGTGTATAAAGAACACAAGATTTAAGTCGAAGGAAGTCTCCCACGTCAACCTGAGTAAGTGTAATAAATGATTATGCTATGAACCTGTCATTTCCAGTGTAGCAAAATGTTGATCTACGTATACATATAGTGTCATGCATTCACATACAGCTAGTGTTGTGTGCTCGAATATTAGACAGATAACAGGTATAAGATTCACTGTATACATGCATCGTGCGTGAGATGTTCCTTGGTTATGTTGAAATGAAAGGGAAAAAAGTTTGATACGTACACAGAAAAAATATCAGATTCAGTAAAGATGTAAGACTTGCTACTCACAGGTTTTAAGAAATCAACATGATCCACTTCAAGAAAGCATGGCATCTGCCCAACAAATGCATATGCAGTCGAAAATGCAAGTTCAAATGCTAGGTTCATCAGAAACCCGCCAAAAATACGACCATGGAGATTCCTTTGTTGAGGTTGGCAGATCAATGAATTCTCAAGTTTGGTATCCCTTATCAGAATGCTGTCTCTATCTGCTAATGCAGGCAAATCACAGAACACACGCCCCTCTGCCAACAATGTCTTTAGCCTCTTTATATCACCATGTAAACTATGCCCACCATTCTCAAAAGTTCTTTTCTGTTCCTCTCGTTTGCCTTTTCGAATTTTATCCCTTGCTTCTGCTTCTTTAAAGAGAAACTTTTCTTGTTCAGTTTCTGGTAAAAGGCGGTTTACAGGAGCTGACTTTCCAGTCTTTGAGTCCCGTGCAACGAATATGAAAGTTGCTGTCAAAGCCGATGGATCTGATGATTCAGAGTTATCTGCTGCACAGTGCACCATAATGAAAGTCAGCAGAGGAAAGGCAGGGTGATTTAGTGCATTAAACATGCTTGATACCTGCATGAATTTGTAGAACAAAATTTTAAGCAAATAAGTACTCATGAGATAGGAGATTATAAATTTTTGTTTTTCAGACTGCACTGGAAATGGGCAGCAAGCTACTGGGTCTATCATTATAAAGATATGGGAACTCGTGGACAGATAATTGCCGGAGTTTGTAACTTCAGATAGTGAACAAAAGTGAGGAGTTCATGATTATGGCTGGCGATGTGCTTCCCTAATTATATATATTCCCATATGATTACTAGAGGACATACTATAAGACCTATAAATGCCCATAAAGAAATGAGACTACAAATGGATATTTCCATTTGCTTATCAAATAGAATCATTCCAAATACCTTGTTGATGAGTCTGGGTAACTTCAATCTGTATCTCAATGGATGATCGGCCAGCCCATGTGACAGCACCTGCTATCTTTAGGTCAGTGTCTACACGCAATGGCTTCTTTAGAACCATCTTATCTACTGAGGCAGTAACCAACAAGAGGGGCCTTGTGGTGCTATCATCATCAGAGCAGTGCTGGCGACATGCAACAAATGTACTTCAAAAACTTACATATAAATGCATTGTTTCAGATAAAATCAAACTTTCAAAAACTTCACAGAAATGACCAACAAGTTTGGCATGATGTAAATAATAGTGTAACAATTCTATATCCAAGAAGCACATCAGAAGATCTTGTTTAATTTACAAAGCTCTTTAATCAAATGTTGCATTCTGAATTGTTACACAGCAAGCCATATAGTTTTCAATAAAATTTCCTCAACCACACCAGGATTACAGAAAGAGATACAGTAAATTATATTCCTTTACTAGATAAAATTCCATCATGCTGAAAGGTAGACATGAAATGACAATTATACAACAATCCTTGTAACTAGCAACTCTCACAGCAGCATTTGTCTAATATTATGACACATCATAATGGGTGAGTTAACCATCAATGTAGGACTTATAATGCATTTCTAAGTGTTTTGTGTAGCTTCATTTACTTGGAAGTTGGAAGCAAAAAAGGATTAGCCATTTTACCATGAAGCAAAAAAGATGGAAGCAAACACTAATAATGTATTTCCAAGTGTTTTCTGGTTTCAACTCACAAAAAGAAACTGAATTGATAACGATTTTGACTGCCAACGAACAAATATAAATGTCTGTCTTTGGTTTATTTATCCATTTTACCATAAAACATCATAATAGTTTCTAAACACTAAGAAAAAGTTAATTCTGCTGATGACAAAATACCCAAACCTCAAGTGAAACTTAGATGGGGCAATGAATACTCGTATTCTTCTTATCCTCAAGTGAAACTTAGATGGGGCAATGAATACACCTCGTATTCTTCTTATTGATGTCAAGCTTCATTTCAAGTATAGAGGATAACCAAATATCCATAGAGACTCGAGTCTAGTGGCTACCTTCACAGAAATGGTGCCGGCAAGTGCGTCGAGATCCTCAAGCAACTTCCCGATCCTGACCTCATTCCATGGATCTCGGTACTGCTCCCTCAGGATGTAATCATTCGAAAAGTTGTAGATGATGTTCGTCCTGCTCTGTGATGGCGTCCTCGTCAGCAACTCCGACTGCGGCGGCCCTTCCTTGGAATGGTCAAGAAGCCTCTCAAAGATGCTCGAACGCGCTTCCCAGAGAGCATTGGTCACCGGGGAGTGGTACATCCCCGGCCACAAGCTAAGCGGCTTCCTGAT
Organism: Musa itinerans; assembly: GCA_001649415.1. Taxonomy (NCBI): domain Eukaryota; kingdom Viridiplantae; phylum Streptophyta; class Magnoliopsida; order Zingiberales; family Musaceae; genus Musa; species Musa itinerans. The sequence goes on along the minus strand of LVTN01000066.1, from coordinate 15,552 downwards.
CGACGAGCTCGCGTCGATGTGCGGGGGAGACTCATCGAACGGCGACGCGAACGTCGAAACGACTTGGATCGGCGAAGGCGAATCTGGAGTCATGGCGCCGGGAGACGATCGTTGAGGTGGTTTTCCAGCAGCAGAAGACGACATGAACCTGATCTGAGAGGTAGAACGGGCCGATTTCGGATCGAAAAGGTTCGATCTTTCAAGATCTCGAGCTGGTCTCGCTGCTTTCGGATTGAAAAGACGCCATCTTGGGATCAATTGTGGCGCTAATTCGGAAAAGGCAGACAAGAATTTTGGTTGGGAGGAAGAACAGAACGGTCTGAGGGAAGAAAAATCCGATCTTGGTGAAGACTTGGGGTGGTTGAAAAGGGGGGATTCGGGGAAGACTTTGGATGCGGATGGTGGAAGAATGGGTGAGGGATTTGGAGGGCGTTGACTTGAAGATGGAAAATTAGAGTGGCGTGAGGACGAGGGTTTGATTTGGGTGAAGAAAAGTGTGGTGATGGGGAGGTGCGAGAAAGCCGTTCTTTGGGGATGTTTCATCGTCCAGTGAGAGGAGGAATGGGAGATTGGTGTGAAGCCATACAGGAGAGTTCGTTAGGGAATGGTCGGTGGGCGAAGAAGGTTGGTGTGAAGCATTTAACATGCTCCAAATATATTGGAACGGGTGGTGGTTGATGGTATCTTTCAATATCAATTTAAGGAAAATTTCATTGTTTTCCCCCAAATTAACAGACATCACTATAATTGCTCAGGCGATTTACCAAGAAAAATCCTTTGGCTGGCATAGCTTACCTAAAAGAGAATCATCAATCTTTGATATTTTTATAAAGATCTAATATTAATTTGTGTTTTTTTTTCTGAATCAAACAAAGAAAAAATAAAGGATGAGTCTATAAAAAATCTCACTTTTTAGATTTTCTTCATAATTCTCAAATAGTAGTACTCTTTTTGTTTTTTTACATAATACTTGAAATATATATTTTTATTTTCTTATGGACCGATCCATAAGGTAAATCAATTTAATTATTTTATTTGTATCTTATATTATAGTATTTTTAATAATACTAAAAAAATACTATTAATATAATATTTTTATACAAATTTTATAAAAAATATTATATTTATAGTATTATTTTTTTACCGTGTTTATTTATAGTGTTTCTTGGGAAGTTGAAAACACACTCATCGTATCTCAATCCCCAGAAAAAGTTGGAATCACAAACTTCGGGTGTTGGAATCCCAAAGGCGCAGAAAGGAAAAGCTGAGAGCATTTATGCGGAAGCTGAAAACCCACTTTTGTAGTTGACCAGCCTCGGTCCAATAGCTTAAGTATATGCATGCCGTGGCATGGGAGTAGGGTTTAGGTGAGACGTTGGGAGGCGAATGCTGCAGAGGATAGCAGAAGATCTAACCCAACAGACAAACCCTCCTTCACTGTGAAAGGAAAGTGAGCCATCAATAAAAGGACCAGTCAACCTAACTCAAATGGCCTTTATCAGGAGAGAGAGAGAGAGAGAGAGAGAGAGAGAGAGAGAGAGGCCATGAAGCATTTAAGCCATCACCCAACCCATCCTGCCATCAGAATACAGAGGAAGAACAGTGCAAGCTCTGTAGATTCATCAAAACCTAGTCAAAACGCAGCATGCCAATGTCATGTTGACGTGCCGCAGCAATGAACATGACTGAGCTTTGCATGGGCCGATGCCAATGTCATGTTGACGTGCCGCAGCAATAATGACATGGCTGAGCTTTGTAGATTCATCCAAGTTCTTGTACACTTGGATGTGGTATCCATCTCCATGTGTTCCATCTTCCTGCATGCCAATGGAACAATCAAGATGTATAAAGCTCACACAATTAGCATAAATCCCTGGTGCATTAGGAAGTAGAGTCATTGAAGGCAGACAGATGAGAACTCTTCAAATGAAACATCTTCAATTCTTAGATGCAGAGTATTATTGAAAGGCCTCTCAAACTGCCAATGCTTGAGAGAAACAGCAAGAGGAGAGTCATTCAAACTAGGTATCTTCAGTGCTTTCATCAAAAGGTAAAAGAAAAAGAAACACAGCTTCCAGAGATGAAATTATGTCTTGGATCTAACCATCTCTTAATACAATGGGTATGGAATCAGAAATGATTGCAGGTGACACAGCATGAGAAGGATTCATTCTCTACCAACTTGTGCTCCAAAGTGATAACAAGCTCCACAACATGAAATTGAAACTAAAAGATGATATTTGGCATACATAAATACCGGAATGTCGTATTTAAATCTGGTGCCTGATTTTTTCTTTCTTTTTTTTGTGTGTGTATACTAGGCTAATAAAACCAGGAACAGTTGTGCCAAGAATGGTATGAGGAGGAAAACAATCCATGTCCAGTTATTGTGCACTGAGGGCTCCCAATAATGCCTTGTTATAACAACGATTTGTTTGAAAGCCGCTTCCACCTCCCAAGCTTCTCATTTCCCTGAAATGTTGTAATGAAATTTCAGAAGCTACACGAAACAAGAATTAGTTTCTGAGCTTAGTAACATCTAAGTTTTTAAAGAGTTTGTTTTTCCTTTTGCGGGAGAATAGAGGGTTCAAAAATATATCTAGAAGCCAATACAATCTTCACAAGCTAATTTGCTTTGGTTGGCAGAGGAAAAGAAATTAAGAGTTAGGAAATCCTCTGAACACGGTGCATCATGTAATGCACTAAGAGAAAAGTTCGCAATCATCCATCAGCCTGACATGGTCCCTTCAAACAAAAAATTGAAGTTGCAAACCAGGGCAAAAGTCAAAGATTAATGGTTTGTTCATAGATTAGTGCATTTACCTTGTATTTAGCTCACATATCGACAAAAGCCTCTTGAGTACTTTACATCATACGAAACAAAATGAACTACATTTAGACATGCTCACAGTTGACTCAGATGAAAGAGACGAACAAATAGTCCAACAATTTTCCAACAGTTTCAACATAAATGCCTTAATATCTGTAAACTGTTAATTAAATTGCCATGTAACTTAAGAAACTCATGAACTCATATCCTTACCCAGTGTCTAGGCATCTGCCACCTTTTTCTTTTGTCCCCTTATGAATGTTTGAAGGATTTTATCAAGCTTCCTAGTGATTTTCTCTCAGCAAGATTTTAGGAGAAGCCACCTTAACTCCAATCCTTTAAACATAAATAGGACATGGTCTAAAAATGTAATTTGTGTGGATGTAGGCAGTAACATCAACCACCATCAGAGGCCTTGATGTCACCATTGCCTACAACTAGAGATTTAATGACTTGGTGAGAACCAAGGATTGAAATACATACTAAAGTTTCGATTTTCTCTCGGTACAGTACAGTATTGTATACCGAGCGGTATATATATATAAAAGTAAATTTTTTTTTTTTTTGACAATGTCGTAGAAAAATGAGGCGACATCGCCTCTATATATAGATATATATAAAATCTTTTATTTATATATCTATTTATTTATATATATATATATATTTATATATATGGTCAAAATAATTAATAAATAAATATATATATATATATATATATTATAAATAAAAAAATACCGTCGGGTAGTAAACGGTCTACGTACCGGTTTACTATCGGACCGATACGTACTGCCCGTACCACGCGGTATCATTCGAAACTGTATACCTTGGTGAGAATGGCAGGTAGAGAGAGGGAAGGGATATAGGAAGCACACAGAAGAAGACAGAAGCATGAAAAGGAAGACGAATGCTGCTATTAGGTCTACTGCAACTATGGTGTGATAGCTAGCTCCCACTCTTTTCCCTTTACAAGTTTAAGTCATAGGATAGCCATGAAGGGATGCAATTGCAAGGGTGCCCGCAAAATTAACAGGTAAGAAAGAACCCATTTAGGCTCTTAAGTGGCTTCCTTGTATGAGCTCCAGCCTGGACATGCCCTAATATCCAGAATGCGCACAGGCAACATACCAACATGTCTAACTAAAGATGATATTTGCTATAAAATGTGAGCACACCTTCCGTGGCTTGACTGCTAGCTCATTGTCTTCAATTGAGAGTGCTTTGAAACCCACAGGATTCAGTACCTGCCCATAGCTGCAAGTGAGAAAATTGTTAGTGATTGAAGATCACATTAAGTGAAAAGAAGTCTTTTTTATATATTTTTCTGCTATAAAAACATGAGATGCACAGTGCTTCTGAAGTTTTGAGTACAATAAGGACGTTACACAAGTAGAGATACTTACTCTGCTACAGTTGTATTGTATGGTGGTCCTCCTTCCTGGCCACTGATCTGTGACACATGTTAACACAATGTAACTCAAACAATCTTCTGTTACAGCTACAAACATATATAATATACAGTTAATAGATATCATGGTCTTAAATCCCACTCCATGATAGTAAAATAAAGTTAAGGAAAGAAAATTATTATACTATATTTTAAAATATCATCTACAACATAAAATAGATTATTAAAAATATAATAACATTTTTAAAATAGGGATAACATACTAACTTTGCTTTCACCTTCATCCCAGATTCATCACACCTTAAGAAGCTTTCATTTAATAACCTTCTATTACCAAGATCAACTTCGTGATCAATGCATGTCAATTTCAAATGAAAATAATAAGAATTTACAATTTTTGTACTTACTTCAAGATTCAGACAAGCAACAATAGATGTTTTAATTTGAGCATTAACTTCTGCCACAGTCAAAACTAATCGGTTATGTAGACATATTCACTTTAATTGTCTTTTCGCATCTGAGATCTGGAAGATGGTCGTTGTCTGGTGTAAGATTCCTCAGATTCCATCCTCACTAATTAATATGTATGGATCATGAATTAATATCTGGAGGATGGTCGTTGTCTTCAAGCTGCTTGAAGACATTGAATTCAGTTTTCCCCTCTATTTTTTGTTTTCTCTCCTCTTGTTTCTCTTATTATTTTCTCTACCAACTCTTTCATTTTCTCAACGAAATAAAATGGAAAAATCTTTTACCTACCATTTGCCTGTAAAAAAAAGGCACTTCACTATATATAAGTCTGTCTTAAAAAAAGTTAAGTAACAAATATGGATCTCAATCCTATAGTGCAAATCAGCAAATTTATATAACAATTTACCAGGTGAAAGTACCTTTTTTTTGCATTAGTAGATGAAGAACATTGGTAACTCAAAAAAACTGCATTTCTCTCTTTCTGTCTCTCTCTTATCTTAATAAGTACTTTATGCCTCACAACAAAAAAGCCATTCTATCCTTATATTAGGGATCGTACTGCATAAATCCAATAAGCCATTCTATCCATACCAACAATTTGGGTCAGTTAACACATTTATACATGTTATCAGGTACCAATCCATGATCAATGCCCAATCCAGTAATGCTAATGGATACAAAATAAGGACTAAAATAAAATTTTGGATCCAGGTTTAAATTGAGTTTCCAGTAATGGACCCCCTTGTCATCTCTACCTTATGGATGAAAAGGGATTTTGTATTCTATAGCACAACACAAAGGAAAAAAGCTGTTGAATTTCTTTAATAGATTTCTACCTAAAACCTAGTTTGTGAGAAAAGTCCGTAGACCAGGTCATACTACCTTAACATCCTGTACATGTAACAGATGATTGACATTCTGTCATTTACTACAAAAAAAAAGGAAAAAGGAAAGATGCTTAAAATCCTGCAGAATAACTGGAAGGGTCATAATTATAAAAATTGATGGTCATTGTATACATCAAAGCATGTTGTGTTTCAGAAATTCCATCATTCACAAATACAGAAAGGCCTCACCAGATATATCAGTGTTATAAGCTCTCCGTCTGGTTTTAAAATCTCTTGAATTTTCTGTGCCCAGGCTGGCCTCAAGCATGGGTCGATTGCACAAAAGAATCTGCCATTTATATTTCGAAATGTGAGCTTCCTCTGGGAAGGATATAACGAATTGGCATATAAAGATGATTCTGAAGACTTACGTATAATCAAAGATAAGATCAAACTTCTCTGTTGGCTGCCAAGTGAAGAAATCTGCTGCCACGAAGGTGAACTGGTTTGCATTTGGTAAAGAGGAAGACAACTGAAATTGCAGTTACAAGAAATTTCAAACTTGAAAGATCTATCATAAGAAGACCAAAGCTTTGGAGCAATTGACAAAGGAAGGCATGTCCCAAATGTTTTGGCTGTTTAGGCACAAGCAAATCATCTTTCCATCAAGATGTTTATTGTTTGAGCATATGAAACAAGGCTATTGCATTTTTGTGCTTTTGAATATATAAATATGCAGTTCCATTCTTCTCAGTAACTTCTATTGAAGTAAGATGATTGCCGAAAAGCATAAAATACATATACGACACAATATTTGTCAGGATCATAAGTAAATAGAAATTAGCCAATTACCCTATCATTTCAGCTTCTGATCTTTCCTTAATTTTCCTTCATCTTACATGCTTTTCCCATTTTCCACCAACTTCATTCACTTTTATTATTTATTGCAAAGTACCAGATCAAAGCATGGGCATTCAATTTAAACATCTCTATTTTAATAGGCTCTGAATGCATAAGTTGCTGAACCCATATTATATTAGTATTATATTACTCTCTTTATCAAAAACATACCTCTTTTGCTTTCTCAACAGCACTAGTTGATATATCCAAGCCTACAACATAGCGCTCAGGGCCAGCAATAGCAACCACATCATACCCCTATATTTAAAGAACAAAAGAAATATTCCAATCATTAAAACTAGACCAGCTAAGTTCAAATTGTTAACTTTGAAAAATTAGCAGTTAGAAGATCTAGATGAGATGTAACCCGAACAGATAAGAATCAATTTCCAAGATGAAAAAGGTTCCATTTAACTTTACTGATCGTGATAATAAATAACACCATCAGTAGCTCCTTTCTAAAGAGTGCAGACTGCTATGGTCAGGGACATTAGCATATATGCTACCACAATTAGCACACAGAATTTCGAAATTTCTTGTACAAAATATATACAACATCATTTCCATTAGTAAAAATGATGTATTTTTAATTAAAAAATAACCTGATATCCTTGTCTGGTTTGTAAGCATTAGGATATTCTAATAGAACATGAGCTTCAGAGAAATGTTCTACTCTGAATTAATCAACAAAACTATAGCTAAAGTGTGACAAAATATCAAATTTGAACAGAGAATGTCCTTCTAGGAACTTAATGCCAATTATACAAGGAAATAGGCCTTACGCTGCCACATCCAGGAACAAGAACCCTGCCTCTTGGAAGAGACCCAGTTTTAATAAGTTGCAAAACTGCAGGTGTTGCCTGTCCCAAATCCCATGGGGTCAGTCCTTCCTCCCAGCATTTTTCCCAACCATCTGATCATTAAAAACCATTTATGTAAATAAACTCAAAGTACATCTTTAAATATGTACAGTCTGTGCATATTGAATATAGTGAAGGATACATACGGTTAGTAAAGAATTGTATATGATTCATGCTATCGATCTATGATGCCATTTGGGGTATCTACAGAAACTTGAGTAATATCAAGGAAAATCATAACATTGATAGTGCTAAGATGTCTGCTCTAATATTACATCCAGTTTACCAACAGACAACTTCCTTGTATGCTATGTATATACACAATTATAAGCTAATATATGTTGTTCTAACTTTTAGGAACATCAACAGAGTTTTAAGCCCATTAGTTGCTGTTGTTTGGCAACATATTTTTCCAAGTCTTAGTAGCATTTCACATAATTACTTAAAAAACTTCCTTTTCAATTTCTCTAATTCATTAAACTTCCAAAAAGTTAATGTCAACTTAATTTTAAAAATAAAGTAAAATATGTGCATTCAATACCACAAGCAAAAGGATGCTTGTATTCTGAGGTTATAGTGTCCTGAAAAAAGGAACTAAAAAAGCTACTCTAGACTAAGTGATATTAAGAGAAAGAAAAATATGTATAAAATAAGTATTTCAATATATATAGACATGTATATACATATAGTAATGCCTTAAACCTGTAATTTCACTTTTTTAGCTTCTTACAAAACCTATGACAAATATTAGAGCATTGTTCCAGGTTGTACAAGTATGACCTTATAGAGCATCACGAAAACGTCCTCTTTTGTTTCAGACTTACTCAATGGGAAGTCAAGCTTTTACTAGGTTGAAACATATTGTATCAGAAGTTGAGAACAGATTTGAAGTTAAAACTCAGTGATGATATATCTGAGTCATACAACCATGTCAAAAATGAAGGCTACCGCCATAGATAAAAACAAGAGTAGGACTCTGATATAACACCAACATAGACACCAAGACTTGCTTGTTAAAGTTTGAGATCAAACCCAGTAATATTCTTTTTACTGTTAAATGCATTTGTCGTTTGAGGTTTTCTTGAATGGATTGTTGGTAGAACAATCAAAGGTCCACCACCACATCCACGATCAAACAGAAAACGAAGAAACGATGGACAAAGCACAGATAACTTGGACTTTTACATGGTTCGGTCTTCCCACAGGCGATACAGGACAAGAATCCTCATTTTCACTGTCAACAGAGAGAGAACCACGATCTTTAATTATTAACCCCACAAAGAACTCAATTGTGGGTCAGGTTGATCATGAGCAAGTTATCCCATCAAGTCAAGTTTGTGCTGAGACCCCGCAGCCCCGGTGGCTTAAGTTGTAGGTGTCAATGTTTCGGCATAACAACAGCGGTCCAAAAGAATCCGCAGTGTCAATGCTAAACCTAACGCATAACTCATAGTTAAACCCCCCAAAATAAGGTGTCCTAGTTAGGGAAAAATAGTTTCTTGGTGAGAAAACCCCCCAAAAAAGGGGTTTTTTTTAATCTGGTGACAAAGAGCCTCGAATCACCGACAGCACCGATCGAGACGGAAAGGGCAATCTTGAAGAAGGATATCCAAATAAGAAAGAACAAAGAAGACCAACCTGTTGCATCGTCGTTCACGAGTCCTCGAATCATGACCACCTTGGGGTTGGAAGCCGGATCACGGGCTGGGTTCTCAACTCCGCCGTCCGTCGCCATCCTCGCCACCATAGGCGGTGCCGGGACCCTGAGGCGATTTATAGCCGTCGGTAGCCGCGGCAGTCTCGTCCGTCGTATCCAACGCGCCCCCGGAGCTCGTGGCGCGTGACGCGCGCGCTGACATATGCCTACCCGCAAGAAGGGAAGCATTCGCTGCTCATTGCGTCACCCATTACACACAATCCTCATATATTTTAGACAAAATTGCATATTAAATCCCTAAATATTTATGGGTAATTTATCAGAAAAATCTCAGTAATTAGTTTGTACCGAATGATACCCGCATAATTAATTTTTAACCTTTTTTATTTTTTTGTTAATATAGTTGAACTAATTTGTTTCAAGCCATAACATTTAATTTGAGCATCATCATTTGGGGTATAATCAAATTCAGATCGAGTCCCATCGACTATAATCAATGAACCATCAAATCAATATAAATTTTTTCAAGACTATTTGTACATGAGTTTTAAGGTATTTAGTATTTTTTAATTTTTACAATTTTAGGATAAATAAATTTTAAATATAATATTTTTGGATCGAATGAATCTGAGTCTAACTAATTGAATTTTCACTATATCTATCCAAACTTCTTTAAAATTATTAAGATGAAATGGAAATATATTTAATATTATTTTTTTATTTTTTTATGAATTTAGGGTGATTAATTTTTGAAATAAGATATTTTTGGTTGAATTGTGATCGAGTATAACTATTTGAATTTTAACTAAATCTATCCAAACTTCTTTAGAACTAATAGGGTAAAATAGTAATATGCTTAATATCATTTTTTAAATTTTTATATGAATTTATGATGATTAATTTTTAAAATAATATTTATTTATGTTAAATTTATGATGAGTGTAATCCAAATGTAACTCAAGCGTAATATTTTTTTTAAATAAGCTGTGAGAAGGAGATGGTAAAGAATAAGGTGTTAGATCATGTGGTCCCATCTAATTAGATAAGATATATTATAAATCTGATTGGATTTTAATTATGGTTGTTGATCAATAGAAAGAAAGTTTAATTATAGTGGGAATCTTTATAAGATGACATTCATAGGAGGAATTCTTCTAATTATCATCATAAGCCTTTTGCTCTTGCTTGCCTATAAAAGGATAGAGCTCCTAAGGATGAAATATTATTTATTGAGATTACATATAAAGAGAGGAGAATGAGAGTTTAGTTCTACTTGCAAATCTACATTGCTGCAATTTTTCAAATTCGATAATAGTGCATTTATAGATCAAATAAAGACTTTTTGAGTAGCATTGAAAAAGTATGTATTATATATTTGATTTTAATTTTTGATATAATCATAATTTTTATGCTTAAAATTTGATATTGGAGTTATGTTTTAAAATCAAATACCTTGGATCATAAAGGTATGTCAAATCTATTTTGTATTTAGATTTATTTGTTAGCACCATTCGCTTGATTTGTTAACACCATTCGCTTGCAAAAATATGTTATTTGCTTTTAATTGTATAATACTTGAACAATCTATCTATGTTGTTGATCAGCTTTCTTATCTAGTCCATCTTATCGACTGCTTATAAGTGATGTGAGGTTCATCATGTTTGATCGATTGATCATTATTGACAGCTTGTTGGTGACGATAATATTGTTAAGGGTGGTGGCCTCCGGTAGTCGTCAATCCAATCACAATGGTAGCCACATGTTGGGTTGCTTGTGTGCAGCAACCTTGCGACGGTCAGCCTGCCTTGGTCATAGGCAGTTACAGTAGTGCCATTACCTGTGGCAACTACAACAACGCTACTGTAGCATTTGCTAGCTGCAATCGACGTCAATTGGACATAGTAGGTTGTGATTCCCAATAATTACATAATATAAAAGAGAATGATGATGATAGCTAGTGGGCTTATCGCTAGTTAGATATGGGCAATGATGTTATGTCATCAACAAAGGAAGAGGTGAATGCTAGTCATAGGTGCCTTACAAGCCAGCACATGAGTGATGACACGTGTAACATAGCACATACTCATTTTACTTATTATTATTTATTGATATTTTATCACTTTATCTTACGTGTTGCATATATTGTAATGTTTATGGATCTATGCAATGGGAATCAGATCATATTGGGTTTACGATAATGAGACCTATTAGCCTTTAAACACAAACCATAAATAATCTCGTTCATAGGTTATTTGTAATGTTTATGGATCTATGCAATGGGAATTAAATCATATTAGGTTTACGATAATGAGACCCATTAGCCTTTAAACACAAACTATAAATAATCTCGTTCATAGGTTACTCGAGAGAAATATCGAGATAACCAGATAGACTAGTGTGCTGTATACCCATTCATATGATGGAGATGGTTGGCCTCATAGTTGCTTATATGGGGATACTAAGGATACAATATAGGTGTTCATTAGAGAATGAGTTCACTAATCCATCCACTTATAAAATGTTAGATGGTTGATGATATCTCATTGTCAAACAACAATTTCATCATCCCAGTGGTGTACCTAGTCCTTAGACTTGAGACACTAAGGATATCCTGTGTGAGTACTCCACTCTTTAATACTAGATTTGTAGGCTTGGAAGTTCCAGATTTAGCATAGCCGATTAGTGACAGCCAACCTTACAAGGGCTATTGAGTGTTGATAGAATATCATATACTCTCGGTATTATTGAATCTCAAATTTTGATGATGAAATCAATTGATGAGTTTAAGATCTAATCTACGTTTTGAGTGACATAGGACTAACTTTAATTAAAAAAGATAAATTGATTAAAGTATGAAGAATCAAATGTTAGGTCGGAGTGAACATGTCAGAAGATTGGACGTCAGCCAGAGAATCGATTGACGTGCTGGCAGAAGGACTTCGTGCCATGAGTTCGGGCATCGGGTCGAAGGATTGGACATTGCACCAAGGAGATCAGAAGTTATGGGAGGTCAACATGCTGATTGGGCAATACACCGAAGGAGAGAACGATGTGCCGAAGGATCGGATGAAGTATCGGATGAACCAATGACATGCCGGACAATATAGAATTCTAGTCTTATAATCGATTATCTTAATTGGTTATAATTAGGTCCTAATTAAGTTAGTTTCGAGTGTAACTATGCCAACTTAATTAGGGGCCATTAAGGCCTGAGTTAGGACTATTTTGGGCCAAGTGGAAGGCTCATTCGGTCACCTAAGATTAGGTGGAACAACCTATGAGTTGAAAAATCAAGAGCACACTTTTCTAAGCTATCAAGCGATGATACTGCTAGATTGGGTGATGGTACCGCCCAAACACAATCTCCCAGATTGTGTCAAGCGGAGGTACCGCCTAACTAGGCGATGATACCACCCGGACATAGTCTCCCAGATCGTGTCAGGCGGTGGTACCACCCATCATCAAACACAATCTCCCAGATTGTGTCAAGCGGAGGTATCGCCTAACTAGGCGATGATACCACCCGAACATAGTCTCCCAGATTGTGTCAGGCGGTGGTACCACCCATCACAAGCAATGGTACCGCTAGGACCTAGGAAACCCGAGATTAGACCTTTTTTAGCTCTATTTTTGAAACCATTTGGGGTCTATAAATATTCTACCCTTTCCTACTTAGAAAAGCATAAAATTGAATAGAAAAGGGGGAAAATATACTTGAAAAAAAAAGTGTTGTAATCTCTCTAAGGTTAGTTAGTCTCTTCCTCCTAGAGTTAAAAGGTTTTTAAGGGAGGAGTGAGATCTAAAAAAGAGATGTGTAAAGGTTCTCTCCTGAGCCTGTGAAAAGGAGAAAGAGTTGTAAGGGTAGTTGATCTTTGCCCGTTAGAAAGATCGATAGTAGAAGCTGATGGCCTTGAGTGAAGAGGAATCGAGAGTGAATGTAGGTCATGACGACCGAATCACTATAAATCCGGTGTGCTCTTTTCCTTTATTGCTTGCTTTCATTACTTAGTTGCTCATTTCACTTTATATTTACTCTAAGTCAAACTTAAACACTTTTTGATATGGGCTTTATCGAAATGGTTTTTCTACATTGAATAAGTTTTCAAATCGATGTAATTTTTACGTAAGCACTGGTTCAAACCCTCCCCCTCTCCCCCCATCTTAGTGCCGATACGGTCCTAACAGTTGGTCACTCTATCATTCATCCTCATATATTCAATAGGACGGACTATACTTATTGAAAAACTTGAATGAGAGTTTCTTGCTTTCTATGGATTTGAATTTATGGAATATTATCGAAAGTGATTTTCAAAAGTCTTCTAATCTAATGAACGAATAGAATGATTTGGAGAAAGAAACTTTTTCTTTGAATACTAAAGCGATGAACGCTTTGTTTTATGCTCTAGATAAAAATAAATTTATTCGAGTTTCTATATATGAAACTACGTATAATATTTGACATACACTCGAAATCACACATGAAGGCACAAGTAGAGTTAAAGAGTCTAAAGTCAATCTTTTGATGCATAGTTTTGAATTGTTTTGAATAAAGCCAAGCGAAACTTTTGTTGATATGTACACCCATTTTACAGATATCGTCAATAGTTTGAAAGCTCTTGATAAATATTTTTCTAATCTTGAACTTGTAAACAAGATTCTAAGATCCCTTCCAAAAAGTTGGGATCTAAAAGTAACGGCAATACAAGAAGCAAAGGACCTAAACAATTTTTCA
>LVTN01000065.1:564029-660806 GCA_001649415.1 Musa itinerans | reverse complement strand
CGCTTTCATCACGTTGCCTTGTTATGGGCACCTTCATCTTATCGCATTGCCTTTGTCGTACCCCTTGCCTGACACCCCTTATATGTCCCCATTAGCAACTTCATCTCTATCAAGAAAAAGACCCTTGAGAATGAGCATTCTGAGACCTTCATTCATATCATCGATGGGCCCCATGGTGATATTATTGTTATGTTGATCTTTATCTGGACTTATATCCAAAGGATAATATGAGAGGTCAATTAAGATCTCATAGAGGGAAAGAAGGTGATTGGATTAAAATAGAAGGTCGAAAGCGACATAGCGTTATAGTGGAGGGAAGGTGACAATCGACATTACAAAAGTGGTGATAACAAGCGGTATATAGGATATTAAAAAAAATACCTGATGAAAAATTGATAATTGAAGAATTTTTTTTAAAAGAATCAATAAAAAGAGAATTTTTTAAAAAATAATCCTACATTATATATGAGATTAGAAATTGTAATAACAGTATGTTATCTCCCAACTTTACTGAGGATTGACATGTAAAAACAGCTTCGTAGGGGCGCCGCCGCAACCCGCCCTTCGAAATTCGAAGAACCTTTTGGAAACATCTCGAGATATATATATTGCATTAATATTTGTAATGGTAAATATATATTAATATATAAACCGCCGAAAACAGGCGCATCGGCGGGACCCGCTAGCTGTTGGCCCACCAGAAGCAACGGTCAACTAAGGGGTGACGTTATGGTCTACCTGTGATGCCAACCTCATCGACAACCAAGAAGCCCATATTTGCATTTAAATGCCACTGTCGTTGGCTTAAATTACGGAGACACCACCGCATAGTGTTTAACTGAGGTTGAAAGCACATCACCGCTCCACTACGGCGAACGACCCGAGGACGAAACCATGATGGCTTTTCCGTAATAAAGGTGACACATTGAGGGTGTCAGTAGAAGAACAGATCTGTAGAGATAAAGCGGCGGGGCCGCCGCCAGGACGTTTTTTCCCTTGTGGGATCGTATGTTTTCTGCGGGCGACGAGAGGACGGTGGAGAGAGAGAGAGAGAGAGATGTTGGTATATAGAAGTAGAATATCCCTTTTCTGTGGGCGAAAGGGGTCGTACAAGGTGAGTGGAGAAGCTCGAGGAAGGAAGGAAGGGAGGCGATTTGGGAGGAAGAGGTGGAGGGTATTTGGTTTGATTGCTGCGGCTGCTGCTGCTGCTTCTGCTTCCCCGGATTCGATCGGGTGCGATCGTGCTACCGAGGGACGGGACAGGAGTTGGATGGTGCGGATGAACGGTGGCGGCTGCGGGGGGGCGGAGTCGAAGGTGCCGGCTCTTTGGCGACTCGCTGACGAGATGAACCCGCCGGGGACCGAGTGCCGGGCGCTGGAGGCGGAATATGTTCGGAGTTTCCACCGGCATGTGCCCAACGAGAACCAGTGCAGCTCCGCCATATTCAAGCACATCAAAGCCCCCGTCCACCTTGTATGATCCTCCCTCTCTCTCTTTCTCTCTCTCTCTGGACATGGTGCTTCGAGATTGATAAGATATTCTAATGGATTTTCTCGAGGATTTTGTTTGGTATAAAATTTGATGAGCAGACCCGAAAAATCATGCAAAAAAAGGGGAAAAAAAAACGTTTTTTTCCCCTCGCAGAAGTTGGATTTGGTGTTGATTGAAGCTGGTTTACGAAGAAACAAGGTTTCGTGCATGCATCGTGATTTCTCTCATTTGTTGGGTCTTTTTTCTTCATGAAATTTTTGCCTGTCTAAAATGGAATTTCCGGTTGGGAATCCTTAAATAAAAAGATAATCTTGGATGCTTCAGAGTAGCTAGGATGACAAGAATATGCAGTGATTAGGTTCTTTGTCTATTAGTTCTACTTATCTTCCTATAATTGACATCTGATGGTTCCCAAAATGCTTCTTTTTCATGTTAAATCATAAATCTAGAGTTGGAGATGCGAATTGGGTTGTGGCATTTGTTGCGTTCACAGTGATGATGCTCTGTCTTCCTTGTTTGTTGATACGCAATAGGTGTGGTCTCTTGTTCGAAGGTTTGATCAGCCGCAGAAGTACAAGCCCTTTGTTAGCAGATGCATCGTGCAGGGTGGCAATGGGGTTGGGAGCCTGAGAGAGGTCAATATCAAATCTGGACTACCTGCGACCACCAGCTTCGAAAGGCTGGAGCACCTCGATGATGATGAACGGATTCTCAGCATCAGAATTGTCGGGGGAGACCACAGACTCAAGGTGTGTTGATCTCCTCAGGTGTTCTTATGTCTTATTTCCTTTAAAAAATACATCAGATGATCATGAATGAGCCTATTTCTTTAGCGTTATGTTCCCTGTTAATGGTTTTCTATCGATGTGTACACATCGAAACCATAAATTCGAACTAACCTGTTGGATATATGAACTTCTCTGTGATCGATGATGTAATATCATCATTTTGAGAACATATAATCGCGTTCCGCTATAGATAGATCTTCATGTTGGGTAAGAAGAAGCTTGTGATTGCTGCTTCTCAAATCTATGCTTTCTTATGCAGTTATGCTCTGATGTTTATATTTTATATTTTGGATGCATCAAAATAGTTCATTTGCTTGGGTACTCTTTTGTTCTGATCTGATTTGATTTATTGAGGTCGGATAAATTGTTCATTATTAAATTGAAATTAGAAACTGATCTCCAGCAATAACTTTCAGGTTAACAGTCTATAAACTTTTAGATTTAGACTTTCATTACCTGTTTTTAATCCAGTTCATCTGGAATGAAAAAATTCCTGCTTTCGAGTACCGTAGTACATTACAGCTCACCTCGCTTTGTTCTGTCCAATTACAAATTATTGGTACTGGTGTCTTTTTAAGTTTGCATAGCTGTGCAGTTTGCTTTAGAAATGTGGGGAAAATTGACAACCTTCCTATGAACAACCGACTATTCAACGATGAAATTCTTATTCTCAAGTGTTTTATTGATGTTCAGGTTCAGATTCTTGTCTATCCTAATTCAATCTATCTGTTTGATGGTATTGATAGGATCGCTAAAGTCCAGAGTTAAACGGAAACTTCAAGCAGTGGTCCTTTTTCTTTTTGATCGAATCCGATGTATCTATTAATAATCAAAGACTTCTTTTACTGAATTGTGGCTTATCTAGTATCGTTTTGTACCTGCAGAACTACTCATCTATCATTACCGCCCATCCTGAAACGATAGACGGTAGACCAGCAACTCTGGTAATCGAGTCGTTTGTAGTGGATGTTCCAGATGGAAACACAAAGGAAGAGACCTGCTACTTTGTGGAGGCATTGATCAAGTGCAACCTGAAATCGTTGGCTGACATATCGGAGCGCTTGGCAGTTCAGGATTACACAGAGCCGATCGACTGCTAAAAGCCATCCAAGGGACATGGAGATAGCCGCAAGCAAGCGAGCGAGCTATGCTCATTCTATGACTTGATCGTGTTTTCGCATTGAGGTAAATTGGACCATCAGTTCCAGATGGAAACACAAAGGAAGAGACCTGCTACTTTGTGGAGGCATTGATCAAGTGCAACCTGAAATCGTTGGCTGACATATCGGAGCGCTTGGCAGTTCAGGATTACACAGAGCCGATTGACTGCTAAAAGCCATCCAAGGGACATGGCGCTCGATCGCTATGCTCATTCTATGACTTGATCGTGTTTTCGCATTGAGGTAAATTGGACCATCAGCTCTATTAGAGTGTTACAACCATAGGGCGTTGGATCATTATTTCACAGCTTTGGTGCATTTAAGGCTCATTGTGTCCTGGAAACAAAAAAAATCTGACACTCTTTCTGTTCCATCAGGATAAGATTTGAGACATGTTGGACTTTGGCCTCTACAAATATGAATCTTGTGCTTTTACATGACTCCATACATTTTAACAATCACTCACAGGGTGTTGGATGATTATGTTGACAGCTTTGGGCGATTGAAGTGCAAAGACGACAATCCAACACTCTTTTTATCTGTGTCTGTAGAGATAAGATGTGAGACTCGTTGGACTTTTGGCTTTACCGACAGCATGGAAATGTCAATTCTGTGCAGTCTTTTGACTTTTTAGAGCTTGAGGAATCTCTTCTGCATGCCTTTTCGTTGCTTGCTTGCTTCCTTCAGACTGGAAGGTCATGATGGTCATCTCAGTGGACATTGACATGTTCATGCATCTTCTACCAAGTCTGACAGGGAATCCCTCCGAACCACATTTGTGGGGACGGAGATAAATCCATATTACCGTCTCCTTAAAGAAGGTGACCAGCTACATCTCCTCTTCCAAGGATCATTTATTTCGATACGGTGAGTAACACACAAGAAGACATTTTGCTATATTGGATGCCATGCCCCTGATGTGTTGTTGATGCGTCGATCGTTTCCTACTACGCTTTAAGGAGTGGCACGAGTGGTTCGATGGCCTTCCCTTTGTTTCTATGTAACACAGGAGGGGAGGAATCTATCCTTGGTCGACTACGTCTCACTCATCGGTCATTGTTCAGACCTTTAGGCATCTTTAGTTAGTTGCTATGGTCGATCGCCAAAAAGACTTTGGTAAGCTTTTCCAATCTCCTATTATTGTAGAGTCTCTCAACTCGAGCTTGAGGAAGGATGAAGGGTGAAAAATACACGATGGACATAAGGCAAATTGAGTCTCTCATCTCAATTTGGTTAACTTGACACATTTCTAATCTCAACAAGTCAAAGATCATTACAATCCAAAATTGACACCTGGCTTCAAAAAATAAAAAAAGTAGAGACTAGGAAGTAAGCTGCTTCTAATTCAAAGCTTACTACATCACTTGTTCAAGGGAGGAGGTGGTCCTTCAAAGCCAATGTTGTCTTGACCACTCTTGCTTCCCACATCTAATGTGCATCTTATCGGATCCAATTCTGTTTTTCCACTGATAGATAGAAAGTGACTCAACGAGTCATAACCTATCATCAGCATGAAGATTCAGTCCCAACCATCAAATCGTTCAAAAAGCATCATGCGCCTAATGGTCTTTCTCGGATAGGTCGAGCATAAGGACTCATTCTCAATATAAAAAAAAAATGTCTCATCATAGTTTAGCACATGGATGGATAAATTGTAAATGCCTACACAATCAGTAAAGTGCAAAATTATCCCCGACCTCATCTCAACGATCGTTAAGCCACCTTGGTGATCGAACCAAATCATCTTGGTGGTCTGAAACCATCGCCCTAGAGGTGGTTGGGTCCATTATCAAACAACTTAGTGGTCATTGTATCACCTCAACGGCTGAAACTACCACCCTATAGGTGGTTGGGTCATGTCAATGACCAACTTATCGATCGTTATGCTACTTGGATGATTGAAACAACCACCTTAGAGGTGGTTGGGTCACTGATATAACTATGCCACCTCAATGGTCATTCTAACATATATAACTATCCAAACAACTAGAACTGGGAACTCAAACTATAAATAGGAGGAATTTGACTTACTTAGGTATTGGAGGGACCGAGAGAACTTGGACGTTTCACATCAGCTTCTTGCATCCACATCGATACTTCAAACTCCCAATCTATTCCGTTGTGGGGCTTGAGCTTGAATCCATTTCCATGCCGATCAACATGAGGAGGATACAAAGGGATCCATTTTCAGGCAACACAACTATCACATTGGAGGAATGCAAATAAACCAATAAAGTCAAATGACAAATAAAATAACACATTCACCATATGTGATTCAACCTTATTTAACTTCCTGTAACAATAGCCAACTGCAGCTTCAATTGAGTAACTGAATAAAAGGAAAAATGGGTGACAAGATAGTGTACCAAGAATGGGAAAATTTTCTCCGGTGCCTTTTGATGGCTTCATTTTTCATTTGGTGGTCAGAGATTTTCCTCTCTCTTTGGAGCTTCAGCTGCATGGCCTTGTTCTGCCACCGAAAATTTTTTCACTTTCTGACAATGAAAACATCAACATATTAACATAATGTATCAAACCACGTTAGATGCAAGCTGTCCTTCCAATTGTGATGACATAACTAGGTTAAAAAAAAATGGCAACTCAAATAAAAAATATATATATACTGATCATCGTATGGTCATCCAGTCCCTTGTGCCTATTAAAGTTCTTGAGGGAAACTTTTTATTGAAGCCTAGCAAGTTCACGCACTGATGCAAACTCACGTCGATCATTCTATTGTTCAGTTTACAAAATCGAAAGACAATGCATCATTTGTACATGTTGCTACCTAAGGCCGTTATGAAACAGATTCAAAATCTTGCACTACCATTCACCAAAACCATGCATTTGTCAAGGAAGAACAATCTCCTGATAGCTTATGCTTCAATTATCGGTCAGTGCATGCCAAAAAAAATAACTAAAGAGAGCATTTGTAGTCTCCTGATAGCTTATGCTTCAATTATCGGTCATAACTAAAGAGAAAATGGCCCACTCATAAGCGGCTTTGATCATCCCATAAAGCTAACTTGCAACTTAATACTGATCCATCTTCCCTAATTTTTATAAATCTACAGCACTTCCAAGTACATATTGCAGGGTTTGCAACACCGTACCGTACCGCTCGATACGGGCGGTACATACCGGTCTGCTAGCAAACCGGCATGCAAACCACCCGCTACCAGGCGGTATCAACCATCTGGCCCCATATCGAGCAATACGAGGCTGTAATAGGCAGTAACGATCGAAATCTATTGTTACCGAATGGTAAGAGTGCTCCAACGATCAATTTGATTGTTGGAGGCCTCCTTAAGGTTTTTTAAACCCTTTCCTCCCCCCTATTTCAATTCATTTCACTCTCACACTCTCTTAAATTCTTCCAAACTTATTTTCTCACATTTTCACTCTCATAAACTCAACAAAGCAATGATTTGTAGATTGAATCAAATTTAGGAGGATTAAAAGGAAGAACAATTCGGAACAGACCGAAATTATAAACCTTGCACAAGGCTACTCCTCAAAGCCCAAAAAAAAAAGTGATAAAAAGCAACGATTTATGGATTGAATCAAATTTATGAGGATTAAGAGGAAGAAAAATTCGAAATGGATCGAAATTGTAAATCTTGCACAAGGCTACTCATCAAAGCCTAAAAAAAATATGACAGTATTCATACCTAATTTACATTAGTTTTACTAAAACTATTCTAAATGTATATTTATTTCTAACTTAAAAACCCTATCCTAACTTTTTTTTTCTATTTTTCAAGCATTTTCGGAGGGTTTTATGCCTATTTTAGGCATACCGCTCTGTATGTCATATCGTACCGAGCAAAGCTCGGTACATCGGTATAGTACGAAATTAAGAACCCTGACATATTGAAAATATGACTTTGAGTTGTTAACAACAACAACGACAAAACCATAAGTCCTAACTATTTGGAGTCAACTATATGGATCTTTTGCCGCCATTTAGATCTGTAAAAAGTTATATGTTTAATTAAGTTCAAAGTACTTAAATCTTTATTTTTAATTTCTATTAAATTCTTTTTAGGCCTTTCTCTACCTTTCCTCGTATCACTAACATTAATCATTTTGCCTCTTCTGTCTATCGTATATGGAGATCTCCTAGGCATATGCCCATACTATCCTAAACGATTCTCTTATCTTATTTTCTATCGAAGCGATATCATGAAAATCAAGTTTTATTTTTTCTTAATATTGTTTGTTAACAATATTAAGAAAAATAAAACTTTATTTTCATGAATTCAATGAATAGCAATAAGTTTTCAATTTATTTTCTAGCAAAGATGAAGGCAAAGAAAAATAATTCACATCTTAATGTCATGTGGGATTCATGATATTCAGGACGGACTAGTTATCGAGATACACTTAAATTGATAAAGGCTCAAATGGAAAGACTAACATCAGCAAAGCTAACAAACTAGTTTTCTAGAAAAATGTAATCAGTTTTCAGTGCAGGTACCAGTCTCTCTGCCAAAATATGACGAAAATTTATTCAAAGCATGCACCACATATGTCCTTGAATTTGAATATTTACCAAATTTTCTCTCAGATGTTTATCATAGGCATAGCTACCTGGAAGACCTAAGTGCAATAAATGGAATTTATTAACACTGCAAGCTCACTCAAACAATATTTATCCAAAACATTCTCATCCCTGAGGCAAAATCACTAGTTAACCTGGTTTAATATAGACTACAAATAATTGGAGACAACTTCTTAACATACTAGATGTCAATCAGTTTATTCACAAACACATGGTTGTATAGATTTACATGCTAGTCATCCTCTTAACAATAGAACAAGAACTAATTGAATATGTCTAATGACAGTAAAGTATGGTGTTCCTGCAAACATATAGCTGGTAAGTTAAACTTTAAACCCATTTTAAAAAGAAGACAAAGCATTGACATATATGCAGTGATCTTGACATATCATTGACAAATGCAGAAGAAGCTTTAAGTTTGAGCAGCACATTCAAGCAGAAAGATCAGTAACGTACAAGTGAAGAAGGAAAAGAAAAGAAGAAAATAGAATGATGTATATTAAATAGAAGGCCATGACGGAAAGAAAAAAACATTTATCCTGCACATATTGTACTGTACATCACATTTTTAGTGGCAGCTCCCTCGTATACAGGTAATTGACACCAGCTCTCATCCTAGCTATGACTCCTCTACAAAAAATGTTAAGTTGTTGGTTAACTCATCCAACATTAAAAATGACACCCAGACTAACACACGAGCATAGACAAACAGAACATTGTCCAGCTGTATCATATGAATAAACTGATCTGAAACTGACACAAATAGTCCTCAGAAATTACATATAAGATGTCAAAGCTGAATCAAAGACAAGACCAATCTAACCCACTAAAATTAAGTACCAGACTGACCACTGCTGGGGATTTCTGCTGATACAATCTGACTTCCAATCCATGCAAGTTCAAATTGTCTATCCTACATTACCACCTTCTGTTGATGCCAAATTTAAATTATCTTCAATTTAGACTTCATCTTTATGTTAACTTATAGAACCCTCTACTAAAAACCATAAAATGATCTTACCTAGCAGAAACCAAATTTAGATACATAGTTACCATGTTTTTCATTTTCTGAATTTTTGAACTAGCAAGGCGTCTGATTCTTTGGTTAACAATTTACATAATGGCCTATAAATATAAGTATTTAAAAATTGTTTCAATAAGAAATGAAATCATACAATAGTTACCTATTTCTGATTGCTTTTTTTTTTTATGATACTGCATGACAGGTAACCACAACAACAATATGTGTATTCTTGCTTTGTTTATTTTAAAAGAAAACAACCAAACATCCACTCATTTTAATGAGATGTAGAAAGAATAAAAGAGAAAAGGTTTTAGGTGACATTATCAGGTTTGTTAAGGGAGAAAAACAGAAACGTTGGTGGCAAAAGGATCTTCTACGTAAAAGTTAAGCTATCACTGGTTAGAGCTCTTATGATGACTCAACCTATTTGATGCTATTATCCAACTACCAACAGAATCTGAGAACAGCTTCAATCTACATGTTCTAAATGATCATATTCTAAGAATTTTGTTGATACCCTACCACTGATGTGCCACATGTCAAGCAGCTTTTAAAGATGTATGGGCTTGATACGTAATACTAGCATTGTAACACACCAATCAAAAAGCCAGCATATGTTTTCCACAGGGCTAAATGGCTCAACAAGAGTACACCCAATAGAAAATACTTTTACGGTTCATCCAAGTAAAACAAAAAAGCTCTTAGAAAACTAAAAGTGGTAGCTAAGGCGTGACCTATATTAAATCTCAAATTATAATTAACAGAGAAACACTAATACAAACAAAAGCTTCAGTCATAACATATCCATCTTGACTCAATAGATTAATGACCATCAAAAAGTGGAGAGACAAGTAGCTCCATTAACAAGGAGCTCCAAAACATTACTGACAAGATTGAAGGCATACAACACAAATGCATAATGTTAGCTGACTGTCTCGACAATATTCAGTTGCATAAGTTAGAAATACTTAAGTGCCTTGAAGACGAAAGAAAATAAACATTATTACGTAAAGAAGAAGCCTTTTCCTGGGTACCAATAACATCGAAATCACCACCAACGTAGCAATTGTATCATGGACCTAACAAAATTAATCTTGGTTATTTCACCAAATATTGTTATGATGGTATTATCGGAATGGTTCGCGCAGGTTTGTTAAGTTCCTTCTTATTCAAAGTTTTATGATTGCAAATACTATTAACTAATTCCAGTTGGCACTCAGCTGGTAGAATCATTTTCTTCTGCACACATGATGCAGGATGACCACAAAAATTACCATGAAAAGACATACAACAAAAGATACAATAGCAATAATCATTCAACATTATTATTCTTTGTTTTCTCGTAATATGCAGTAGCACTATTGCGAGTGCTAGTTTTAAAGGTATAAGAAGGTAACGCGATGGCCACCAATCCGACCCATCTGTTTCACTCCAAAGAATACACTTGCGTCGATCACTTCACACGCATCCTAAATATTTCGACCAAGTGCCCGATCGACACTCAAGAGTTCGAATGTGCTGCACTTCATGTCCACTTCAAATTTCTCAGTTCAGTCCAACGCCGCCCACCAACTGTTCGACAAAATGAGCGTAACAAACTTCACACTACGCCATGTCGGTCACATACGCCCACACCCAATGGGACGCAAAAAAACGAACGATCCGACTCGAAGCACACAGGAAGGCGAACGAATAAGATCATAAAATTACCTTTTCGAGGACGCAGCTCCTAAGGGCGTCCAGGAAGCGGAGGCACCAGTCGCGGTCGAAGGGGGTGTCGACGGCGCAGTTAAGCAGATCGAGCGCTTCCGTAGCGCAAACCGGCTGACGCGTCGCCGCTTCCATCGTCCGCTCACGAGTCGTACGCCGATTTCGCTTCTGGTGATGGGAGAAATCGACCGGGGCTGCAAGAAACGGTCAGCAGAAGAGCGAGCGGAAGGCTTCGGAGATGTTTCGTCCGATGAAGGAGAGCACCTCGTAACTACATCTTTTGCGAGCGTCCCGGTCAAGCTCGTACGAGTTGGTCTGGTCAAACCCGGTTCGGTTCGTAAGCGATCGAACCATATTTATAGCCATAATTATATTGCTTTTTTTTTCGATCGGGTTTAATAGATTATTCCGAAACAGTTAATTATTGGGAGCTAAAGTACTCGGTCATTAAATTTTTTACTTTTCTTTTTTCATGTATTTATTCAGAAAAATAGAAGATGAGTAATAAAATTCGAGGAAAGAACACATGGAAAACGAGAGAAGCTTCCCCCAAATCAAATTAAATTAGATTAGGAACCATTAATTGTATCATTTCTTGCACTCGCAAGCAGCCACAGTACAGCCTTAAATCGGAAAACCCACGATATTACCACAACCAACCCGAACACCCTTCCCTCCCTCTCTGTTACGTTATCTTCTTCTTAGGAGCTCCTCAGTGGATAGGGATACGGAAAGTAGCAGAGGAGGTCTGCTTCCCGAAACCAGAGGTTCTCTGTGCTGCTATAGACTAGCTCGTAGTAACCGCGACGTGCTCTCTCAGGCTCAGCCCACTGCCGCCTCCGCCCAGTCTCGGTTCTCTTTTGTTCTTCTCGAGGTAAGCATCCTAACCATTCTTCACTCCCCCCTTTCCATTGTACTTCCTCTTCCTTTCATCTCTCTCGGTGCTGTAATTTCTTGTGGTTTGGCGATTCTGGGTTGGTTCTCGATGCTACAAATCCGTAGAGCTTTGTTGCTTTAGCCTATCTTTGCTACTTGTGGATATATAGCAGAGGAATTCTGCTCTTCTGCTCAAATGGGGCATCTTTGGCCTATCTAAAGCAGAGGAGCAGAGTGGTAGTCCTCTCGTGTTTCCATTGCATTCATTGGGTCTCTTGGATTGATGGTTGCAGGGAGGAAGAAGAGAATAGAATAGGAGAGGATTGAGCTTACATGCACTGTGTGGAGCCATGGAGGGTACGTTGTTGAAGGGTTGTACGAAGCGGACGGAGCACGTCGACGTGACGCCGAAGCCCCTCCCGCCGCGTTCGCAGGAGCGCACCGTCAGGATCTTCTGCGACGACTACGATGCCACTGACTCCTCCAGCGACGAGGTCGACCGCCGCGGTGCCGTCCGCCGCTACGTCCAGGAGATCCGCTTCGAGCCCCGTCCCGCGGGCGGCAGAAAGGGCAAGCCCGCTAGGAAGAGGAAGAAAGTGGACGCCTCCGGTGTCTCCGCCTGTGGCAAGGCCGGTCCCGTGTTCCGCGGCGTCCGGCAACGGCCCTCGGGCAAGTACGCAGCGGAGATCCGCGATCCGTGGCGGCGCGTCCGGGTGTGGCTCGGGACCTACGACACCGCCGAGGAGGCCGCCATGGTCTACGACTCGGCCGCCGTACGGCTCCGCGGCCCCGACGCCACCACCAACTTCTCCGCTGCGCCGTCTTCCCTGACGCTCCATGAGAACTGCCCCTTGGGTACCAACCTCACTTCCACGACTGGCGGATTCGATTACAGCCGGAAATCGAACAACCTCTCCTCCCTAACCTCCGTCCTCCGCGACGTCTTCTCCTCATTCGCTGACGAGAACGGTGGTTTACTCACCACTGACATCACCATACCAGACGGCGTGGTGGGCGACTTTTTGCCGTTCGAGGAGGCGATGCCGAGTCTCTTCGACGATCCGATGGAGACACTAACGGGCGGTTTGTTCGGTTCCGAGCCGTTCGAGGAAGACGATCGTTTACCGGGAGACTTGTTCCCGATCGAATCGCTCACAGCCGTTTGATCGGAAGATTTTATATCGACGGAAGAGAAAATTGCTGTTTTATTTTTATTCTAATCATTCTGTAATTTGTTTATAATTTTGAGATTATATAATACCTCTGTGCGTCAACTGCCGAACGCGCTTTTCCTTTGCTCGATATATAGCATTAACTTATCATTATTTTCTTCATAAATAAAAATGCTTTGTAATTTAGAAAACATCAACTTTTAGTGTCTAGAAAATTAAGAGTTTTTTCTCCCAATAAACGACCCAATTTATTAGCAAAAATTGCACTAACTGTTGAGGATAATAATTAAGATAAGACCCCCGTGATATCAACGGACGTACCGTGCCTTTAACGAGCTGGTAATGCCTGGCCAGCATAGGCCAAAACGCCAACCGAGGCCCATTAACGACCGCTCAGGCTCACCTTCTCATGACACGCCAACGGCGATGTCAGACGCCATCAGAGGTATGATCCTGCTCCCTACGGGCAGGCGCTCCAGGTACCGCTAAATTCCCGTATAAATACCCTCGCACACTAAGCGAGGGGGAGAGAGAGGAAGGAAAAAAACAGAGAAGAGAAGCGAAAGAGAGAGAGAAAAGGGGAGAGAAGAAAGACTCTTCTTCATCCGAAATCCCCTCCACATCTGCTAACTTGATTGTCGGAGGGGTCGGGCCGAGCTTCCGACCCGACCTGTGTGTAGGTACGAAGACGGAGCCTCTCCTTCCCGACGCCAAGGCGAGGAGCCCCTTTCCGGAGACAACCCGACGCTCCTCCAACCATCCTGACGCGTGTGCCCGACCCCCCGTCGGCAACCCCCGAAGAACGTTGAGCCCGGTCCCCGACCATTCGGACCCGAACCAAACCGTGCCGACCCCGAGATCACGATTCAAAGTTGTTTCCCACAACACTAACAGTATAACATAAGTAATGCTATTAACAACATGGGTTTCATGACATTATATACGATGCCTAGCCTCCATTATAAGCCGCCTCCACCGAGAAAGCTCCCTCTGATGATCGCCGGCACACTGGACTCGTTGCACAGGCACTCAACCTTCCACTCTGGCACCGCCTCGTTCGCCGCCTGCTCGATCTTCCCGGGCGGGCGAGACGCCGAGCCACTCGACCCCCCCTTCGTTTCATTCTGCCCGGTGTTTCCCTTGGTACTCACCTTGGCCACCTCCTCCTGTACTGCCATGGAAGACGTCTCCTTCGCGTTGCTCATCTTGGCGTCGTCTCGAAGTCCTTTGGCTTTGCTCTCTCTGTAACTGAGAATTTGGATGATTGTTTGAGAAAAGTTGGTTTTTTCATTAATCTGTTAATGTATATATATATATATATAAGGGTATAATATACATTGTATGATAAGTACGTGATCTAAGCAACTATCTAAAAATAAAATAAAAAAATAATTGGAATATATTTCTTAAATTTCAAATTTACATAAGAGGTGTCCAAATCGATTGTAATGGAGCCGTTAAGGATCGAACAAAAGCAAATCAGTTTTTGGTTAAGTTCGGTTAAAATAAGGTAGGCCCCAACCAATTAATCTGGCTCAATTAAATGATTTATATAAATAATTTAATATATATATATATATATAAAAAATTATGGGATATATGACAAAGGAGATTGATTATGTTTAAATGGAAGTTCAAAAACACATTTAAGCAACTATTTAAGTAACACATTGATATATGACAAAGGAGATCGAGTATGATAAAGAAAAATACATCATTTAAGCAACTATTTAAAAAATCAAATAAATTTATAGTTGATGATTGCATTACTTGTTTGTGTGATGATCACCTTCCAACCTTACTGGATACATGACCAAAAAAAAGGGAGTGGGGGTCACCTTTCTTATTTATGACATAATTATAATGATTGATTGCATGAGCTTTCTTTGGGTTTGTCATGTTATTAAAGTGTTTGGTTATATATTTGTTTCATGATTAGAGGGATTAATTCCTCGATTACTTACTATAACACATCCTAAAATGCGTGGAAGACATATTCTCGTAAAATGGCACAACATCGTACAACAACATGGATTAGAATACATGCGATGCTGGAAGAGAAGATGAGAATACATGGCATAACATACGACGACGCCGGAGCATACAGCACCGTCTCCGAGCTTGCCTAACACATACACGCCTTGTGCCACCACCATTAGAAGAAGCCTCCGATGAGCAAGCTGGCTCTTATGATCACCGGCACGCCGTACTCGGAGCAGAGGCACTTCACCTTCCACTCCGGCACCGCCTCGTTCCTCGCCCGCTCCATCCTCGGCAGGCGGCGAGACGCAGAGCCGCTCAACCCATCCTCCTCCTTCCGGTGCTGCATCTGCTTCACCTTCACCGCCTCCTGTGGCACAGAGGAAGACATCTCCCAGCTCCCAGTGGAGTGAATAGTATGACTTCACTCTCCTCTCTCTCACACACACAATCTCTCTCTCTCTACCTATCTATGCCTGCAACTACAGATATAGAACGAGGGGTGCCGTGGGTTGGAGTAGATAAAGAGCTCAGAAACAAGGAGGCGTCACTGTAGAAATGATTAATGTAACGGGGACAAAAGGCATCTCAGCTTGTGGCACGAAGCACCAACGCCGACACGGCTGGGTAAGGCGAGGTGATGCTTTTGTGCACCGTGCACGTAAAGCGAATGTCACGTCGGTATTCGTACGCACAGCAGCGTGAAGCACACAAAGGAAGGAAGGAACATCTCTTTTGCTCCCCGCCCCCACCCACCGAAATATTCCTCTTAAAAGGCGTTGATTCATCAGCAAATCTTGTGATGAGGATAAGGTCGAGTATTTAACATGAGCAAGTAAAACACTTATCATAATTACAGTATTAGGGTTTAGAGATTATGACAAGTAGAAGCAGAAACAAACAAGAAGCACGTCATTGTGATTCATTATTTATTTATGTTTGGATGGGCATGCTTGTAAGCTTCCTATTATTGTGCTTCTAAGGCATCATCTTGCAGTGATATTGATGTCTTCCGAGCTGACTCATCGATGAACAGAGCTGACGTAAAATGAAAACAAAATTAAAAATACTATTAAAAAGAAAACTTACCTTTTAAAGAAAGACAAATGATATCAACTCCTTATAATAAAGAAGATCTTTAAGATATTACTTCTTGATGATTTTATAAGATCGAGGAGACATTTATTTATATTAGTTTAGATCTTAAAAATTAATTAACTAGCAATGTGGGATAATTAAAAATATATAAAAATAATAAGTGAATAATTTTAAGCTTCTTGAAAATAATCTTTTCGTAATGTCCTTGTAGATCGTCATGAGAACTCTGCAACCATATATTATACTCCTCAAATACTTATATATTTTGAAAGATTTGAGGTTTCAAAGTAGACTCCTTGATTAAGTTTATTTACCCTTTTTTTTCTTAGGATTGACTTGATCAATTGGTTTAAAAAAGTCTTCTTCTTCTTCTTCTTCTTGTTCTAAGTTAGGAGTATATGCAAACATGTGTTAGCATTTCACAAATGTGAATGTCTTCCCACATCAACTTCCTAAGCAAACAACAACATACAGTAGTAGTAGGCTTTGCTAATGAATTGGTAATTGTTAAAATACATAAGTGGATCTAATTAAGCAGAAGATTCAAATGCCTCCCACAAAGATTCAGGCAAACTAAGTCCAATGCTCAACAAGAGAAACCTAGATTTTTCCATAAGCAGTAATCACAACATGACCATTGCGCATCTTGACAAGCTATCCACTAGTTTCATCGAATGTGCTCATAAAGCCACCTAAAAAGCCAGCACCATTGCAGTTCCCACATAGGATCTCCTTCTTACCTCTGCAAAGGTTAACCAGAATAAGCACCAGCAACTCATAAACTTCGCTAATATATGCAACTCACTTGTCAGAAAAATTAGACACGAGAGATTTATTTCTCTTCGGTTTTAGGCTATTGAACACCTGAAAATTTACTAACTTTACGACCTTAAGGTGTAGCAAACAATAGAAAAAAATATAGGAATAAACAGAGCAGGATAATCTTAGACATATGGAAATGAAATCTGGACATGAAACTTGTCATTGAAGTCTGAGGCACCCAACACCTCTATCCTAAAACCTAAGATTCAGCCTACAACTATGAGACGAAGGAAAGATTTATAGAAGAAAAGGCAAAGCTAGATTCTAGCAAGGCAAATTTAGTGCAAGTATAGTCCTGAGAATGCTCAACTTATGATTCGGTCATAAGCTAGTTCAACTCATGTCATGGTAAAGGCTGACACACATCTCTTATTAATTAAGGATAGGTATTATGGCTGTATGCAAAAAGAGGTAATCCAGATTGGAGGTGATGCCAAAAATGATATTCTGCAGAAACCCTATCACTGCATCCGGTATGATTTTCAATCACCAGAAAGGGTAAAGAGTTTTGAACTGTTTCTTAAGTTGCCTTACTGTTTTAAAATGATCTCCATATGCAGCTTGCCTCAAGATCTGCACACGATATGATTAGGTTATAAATTCTCACTTCCAAAATGATCATAACCAAATAGTAAAATTTCTTCTGTTGTCAAACACCAAACTTAGTCAATATTATGATCCATCAATCTTTTTTTATCTGTTTCATCTGCTAAATTCACAAGTTCACTATACAACTCGCAAGCACCATTCATTATAATCATGCAAGTAATTCAAGGCCTAAAGTTCTAAAATATTCTCTTTTCATCAATACTCCTGCAATTATCCACAAGTGCAAGAGAAAGCTGCTCATATGCTAGAAGTAAATATATTTAATCAACTACTAACCTGCAAAGCCAACACGATGCTCCAGCTTTAAATCGACCATTGTAGTGATCAACAGAGTTCACACCAGTGCCTTGGCATTGCGTGCATAGTTTTGCACCTGTTGGTCCAAAAAAAAGGCATAAGAAGTTAGCATCTGAATATACCAGTGGTGAACCAAATAATACTAAAACCGGTATTAACAGATGCCTTAAGCGAGGGAAAATAAAAATAACTACGCTGGTCTTGGTTCAGTGCAAAAAAGTAAATAGACAACAAAACTCAGCATCCCAGCCATAGTCCTCCTAATATAATGGAATACAAGCAAAACCTCCCCACAATTTATATTTGAGGCCATAACTTGTAACTACACCGATCACATGTTTGTTGGATATGCTGCATTCTTGGTGCAAAACAGATAAACAGATATCATGCATCCTTGCCACAAAAAACAAAGAAAAAAACAAAAAACAAAAGAGACTAATAAAGAAATAATGTATATAGCATCTGTAATCTCAATGGCATAAAAGTAACAATATCTCTGCCATCTTAGTTATCTCTGCACCTAAGTTAGACATCATTTAACAAAAAACCAGAAGAAAGATCAAGTAGATGCAGATCCACTTGCTCATACATTTGCATGGTTTTTGGAATATTCACTGGTGCAAAGGCATATGACTTAACATGGCTAATGTACAGATGCACCTTTGGCTTTCAAGAGGGAAATAATCAGAATAACATGTCCACCAAGAGCATTCAGATGACTTGAGAGATAATATATGAGTTGAATTTAATCCAAGCTCAGTTAGCATATCTTATCTAACACAAAGTTCAGATTTGATGTTGTATAAAGCCGATTATGTCAGAATATGTTAAGACTTGTCAGTCTGGTATAAATAAAAAGGTAAAAGCGAAGAGCAAGACATATATAACTTGGTTCATAGCTTACTAGCTTAAGCTTAATTCTTTCATTTATTGTGTTGTCCATTTATTGGACTCCAAACAAGACTATTTCCCCAAAAAAATTAAGCAAGAAATGAGATATAACAAGGTATTTAAGCTGTAATGGCACATATTCCCCATGCACATCATCATAGGTCGCGGATAAAATTTGTCAGTACTACTAGGATCTCTCTTAAAGAAATCCGGTTGTCCCCTTGTTCATATTTGGACAACTTGGGCACAGTATCTGGAGCTAATTGGACTACTGTTCTACAACCACACACCAAAATAATAATAATCATAATCATAATCATTATCAATAGAAGCAAGATGTATCTTCTAAATAAGTTAGCTATACTCAAACGGATACAACTAGTGTTAGTACTAGCCAAACTTCAAATGCTCACATACTCTGCATCAGAACAATTAATGAAACAACAGGAAGTAGTGTAAAAAACGGTTTTAAGGAGAAATCATACATCCAATATCAAAGCAAATTAGATTAATCATGGGGTGATCACTCACCATTCCCATCACAATCAGCGCAGACGATGCTGTTTCGTTTCGTGCCACTATTAGTACTGCCTTCAGTAGCCTGCTAAGGAAAAAGACGAACAATTACACATATCGAAGCAATTATGAGATTAAGCGAAAGAAGCTCAATTGGAATCGAGGGATCCATCAGATGGGCGCTCACCTTAACCCTGAGGGACTGGAACCTCGAGACCGCACCATGGGGAGTGGGGTTTGGGAAGGGGAGATTGGACTTGGGAGATAGACCAGAAGTGGAGCTAGAAGCCTTGGACGGAGAGGTGATGGAGTTGACGGCGGAGGCGAAGCACACGATGCTCGCCATGCGAACGGAGGAGGAACGAGGAGAGGATGAAGGATTTGGTGGTGGGCACCGATTAGGGGTTTGGCGAAGGGAAGGATGAGGCTGGTGGCAAGGTGATGTGTATCCCACTGCTTTTGATTGAATTTTATGGAAGCGAAAGTGGGCCCCAAGTCATCCTTAGGCAGGTAAGGGATTCGGGTACCAAAAAATGAGGTGGACGAAAAGATTGCATTTGGGAGAGTAGTGGCCTCCTCGTTACCTTGGTTTTGATTGAAGAATTTGGTGGGCCCCAGAGTACATAAGGCAGGTACCCGATCGGGTAATATAAAATAACGTGGAAGAAAACTATTGCATTTGGTTCACCACTGATGTCGTTGGGTTGGGTTGGGTTTTCTTGAGTTGGGCTTTTAGGCCTGAGAGTATGTGATCCAAAATATTCAAGCTTAATTTAGTGGTATTATACCTATTTGGCCATATAAATCTATATACCAAGTGGGCTTTTTGGAGGGAGAGAGGAAGGAGAAATCCACTACAGTCCCAGCAAGAGTGAAGGTGGATTGAGTTTTCCCCTTCAGCTACCAACACTAAACACTATCTTTGGACTGCCATGCCAAATCTGCAGAAAAGAAGAAGACACTTCTCCTCTAGTAGATGGTGATGGATGGACTGGTTATGTAAACCGTGGGACCTGTCAGCTCAAATGCCTTATCCCTCCTGTCATGGAATGGCAACGAAGCACCATAACAAGCCCAACAAAGAAGCAGCAAAGCGCTGTGAGTGCTCTAGTGGCAGCTCCATTGCAGCTTGCTGAGCTCAGGGGTTCCAGGAAGACACCACCCCTTGAGTGATGAGCTTATCCTCATGTAGAGTTTTCCAAAAGTTTAGGGGTCACCATATAATAGTTGTACGAAGCATATCTGGGCAAGAAGATTCGTCCTCCACGATCTGTCATCCACCCATTCACCCAGATTCCGGAGAGGATCGACATGGGCGCAAAGCCTCTGGCATCCTGGCTGGCCAAAATGTAGCTCCCCGTGGCTAAAGATTCCATCATGAGACCTCTCATGAGTGTGGTGGATGGGCTACAGGTTGGGAGCGGCACTGACAATGGGCGAAGAGTAGGAAGATGAATGAAGATGTTGTGGGGGATGGGGTCAGTCAGGTGGGCAGGGACGAGCTTGCTGCAGCAAGAGACTACAGGCAGTGGCAACATATGGGTGCATGTCTGAGGTAAGTGTTGATGTTGGAACGCAATGAACCTCCACCTTCCATTTGAGTTGTCCATCCATGGCCGGTGGTCCTGCTGACATTCATCATTTCTGCAGACCCCCCTCTGAGGTCGTATTGCTCACTCAACCTGAAGAAAGGTCACCTCCTTAAATTTAGTTCCTCACACAAACCAGTGGCTGCAGAATATATATACATATATATGGGGACCTCCCGAGGGCATTTGTCTGATAGATGGCAAGATGAGCAAGGAGGCTTTTGGATATTCCAGATTCTCTTCTTCTGTCCTCGAACTCATCATCTCAGTCGAGAACTCTTCAGCTCTTTATATATACCCTAAACCTTTTTGAGCTGGATTCAAACTGTAGATACGTTACGCGGCTCACATTTCTTCTGTTATTCCTCCTAATTAATTATATTGTATATCTATATGCATTCCCTAATCAGCATTATCAATGTTGTTTGCTTCATATATGTGATTCAACTGCACAAAGCAAACCTCAAATCCGATATCCACAAGGGGCAACAAAAATTATTGATGCTAAACAGTGGCTTGTAACGAGTCAAATATGTGAATATATCATGTTACCATAGCAAAAGATAATCTAAAACGTTCTAACTAAATCATTAGTAAGAATCCAGCTAATAAAATCTTAGTAGCACTTCAAAATCATTTTTGGAGACTTGGAAGCACAATTCATTAATATCAAATCTATCCATACACTATATGTTTTTTCTCTTCTTGTCTTTTTCGAGTATGCCATAAAACCCTTATATCTAACTTCATGCCTGCGAAGATATCCTTGACGAGTGATTGAGTGCAACTCATTAGGAAGATGCGACCCACGGGGGAGATTCTATATTCCTGCTAGATTCCCTGGCTATCATTTTAGGAGGTGAATGAGAAGCGGCCAAACTGTTGATGATGGCAGTGAATTAATTACCTTTCGTGCCAGTGAATCACCTCTTAGGAGGCAGTAGACACTGCCTCGTTGCATGCCCTTCTTTACGATGGCAGTGGATCATCATCTTTCCCTCCTCTCTCGATCTCGCACTGTTGATGAGAGAGACAGCAGACTGACGACGCTGTCCCTGTTTCTTTCGTGCCGCAGTAGTAGCATGAAGTGGAAGAGAGAAAGAGGGAGAGCGAGAGAGAGAGAAGGCGGTGAAAAAAAGATGCATGATCTATCGGTTTCCGTGGGCAGGCAATGCAACAACACTTTGGAAGAGGGTATGACGAAAGTGACGAGCAGACGCTCACACATCCTTGGCTTAATGCAGTAACACGTGTGAAGTCTCGGAATTACCCAGGCCATGTCATTGCATGGAAGTGGGGCGGCCTCTTACGTAGGTTGAGGTTATTTTCTTCCTGTAACAGTGAGACTAACGTTGGTAATGGCGAACAACGAGGGTGGCCAGTAAAAGCAATCGAGTAGCTCAGTGCCACTTCTTCGCCCTGCATGTGTCAGGGGCCCCATTCACCACTCACTCCTCCAAACACCAAAAGCTGTAGCCACCGCATGCACTCTCCGGAACAGCAGAACTGGAGGAGACTGCCACTTTTCGGTAGCTTGCACAACCACAACATGGGACTTTGATCCCTTCCTATGCTAATCTTCTTCTTCTTCTGTAATGCTGATCGGATACTGAAGAAGAAGAAGAAGAGAAGCAGCTAGCTAGATGGGTGATGCAAATAGATTCGGTTTCAACTTGTTTAAGCTGGCATGACAGCCGTGAGATCACTTGGATTGTGTTGTTGGAAGTACAAAAAGCGAGGTGGATCGAGGAGGAGACGGGACCGATTCCGAATCCGGCGGTGACAGAGGGATCCCACCCATTTGTGGGGGGCGTCGATGGAGCTCTTTCGGGAGCCCCAGCCCTGTGGTTTCCCTGTTCATTTGTAGGTATATCACTGTACTCGGGACCGCCACTTTCCTTCCTCCCTCAATCATTTTTGCCTCCGCTTCTCACATGGTATCGACTCCCTTAGTGGATCGATGCAGCTGGTCAAGTTACGTCTCTCACTTTTATTCCTATTTCTTCCTCCCTCCCTCTCAGTACTTAAAGGTGGAAACAAAGATGATGATAGTGATCGTCATCATCTGCAACTCGGTGCGAGACCAACCGTAGCCGTCTCGAGGTAAGGCATGAGCCTCCATGAGCGAGTTCCTTTGACCTCCGATTGTGCGGTCGGTCGACGATGTCGGGCGTTGCTTGCTTCGGCCTTAACAATCACCAAGCAATCAAAGGGGTTCGAAAGGTACGGGAGCAGGCAACTGGCTGGAAAGTTTCATGGAAGAGTTCGTATGTGCAGGATATGGACAAACAGAGTATTACGTCTGTAATCTTATCTACAGTTCGTCGAATGGTGGAGGGGGCATTGAGATCCTTTTCCCAACCTCATGAAGCAGTAGTGGTGGTCCTCGAGATAGGAACCTCTCCGGTCAATATGATTTCTTTTTTGGAGTTGGCGGGGGGGGGGGGGGGTGTGGGGGGGTGGGTTCATAATAAGCACGAGTCGCATCTGCCACAATATGATAAGAGCCTTGCCCAAACCCTAGATTGCAACAAGGAGAAGAAGAGAGATTCGAATTCTCTTCTCTGTTACTGGTACTCCCATTTCCTTTTAAGAACAATATCAATTCAAAGTCGAAAAATGTCTGTACAGATTACTAGTGAAAGCATAGATCTCCTCACCTTTACCACACAGCTTCTCCATCAATCCAAACGCAACTCAAACCAATCGATGATGGACAACCCTAACTAAACCTACTGTTACGTCATGGTTATCGTGTTCATGGACATGTGAAAATCATTATCTTCTTCAGCTCAGCTTTCCAGCATTGTTCGATATCTTGAGCGATCCTCGTTGCGTCCAGCGACGCACCGAGCAAGCCTCGTTTCGTGAATCCAACGGCGTATAGCCCTCTCTCCCCTTTCCAGCCATCGGGGAAGGGTCTTCTCGGCAGTCCATCATTCTCTGAGAACAACTCCTTCTCCTGCCAAACGAATACCATGTCATCTTATGCTCTTAATGCTTCGGATTGGAAGATCTCATGCTCTCTTTTCCCCAACAAAATGCATGTTATACCTTGAGCCAAAGCGGTACATTGCTCTTGTAGCCGGTCGCTAAGATTACGGCATCGAATCGATCTGCTCCACCGTCCACAAACTCTGCTCCATGTTCTAAGAGCTTCTTTACACCCGGTCGCACCTGCATTTCGCGTAGACCATCAAACAACAGGGAGGAGAAATCAAATGATGCGGTGGTTCTCTTTTGATAGATAACGAACCTTGATGTCTCCAGATTTGATCCTTGCAAGTGTTCCGACATCGAGGACTGGGGTCTTGCCGGAGAGTGACTTGAGCTCAAGGGGCCCGACCTGGGGCCGCGGTAGCCCAAACCTGGCCGTATCACCCAACATGAGGCGGGCAAGGAGCAGCAGTAATCGATCCACCATCCGCACCGGGAGCCACTTCAGAAGCCACATGGACAGCCCGAAAGTGGAGCGGCCAAGCA
Source organism: Musa itinerans (assembly GCA_001649415.1). NCBI lineage: Eukaryota > Viridiplantae > Streptophyta > Magnoliopsida > Zingiberales > Musaceae > Musa > Musa itinerans. The sequence continues at coordinate 636,735 of LVTN01000065.1, read as the reverse complement.
TCTCCCGGGGCAGGATGTGCACCTGCACACGATAGAATAACCCCCAAAAGAGATCAAAAGGAGGTGGAGGATTGAGATGGAATGAATTGTCCATAGCGCGTTAGCTGCATGCATCTTTTTCGGCCGCACACACGACCTGGGTGCACACTCTGCATCCTTGCCATGGCGATACATGCAGAGCAAGTTCCATTGTTTTCTCTTGGCAGTAAGTTCATGGTCAACTGGGACCCTTGGATTTGCTTGTTCATTTGGTCCAAAGACACTCAGCAATATGGGCAGCCAAAGCAGTGGAGGTGGACATTAAAGGAAGTGGGAGTTCACTCCGCGTGGGGAGTGAGAAAAGACAGACAGACAGACAGAGAGACAAACCTGCGTGTAGAATCCATCTTTCTTCGCATGCCAAAGAATAGCTTTCTAAAACTACTAATTTAACGTGCTGATTTGTGTTCGTCCTGAGAAGTCCAATCACAAGCGCAAGTGCAACACGTTCGCTTGTCGTTTTACTCTGTTGTCGATGTGTGTGATAATGGCAATAGCGATCACTTCGATGGCAGAGTCAAAAGGATAAAAGAAAGATAACGTGGTAATTAATCGACTAACAATAAATCAAATCTTATGTTCTTCTGTGATGATAGCTAGCGGACGTTAAAAGTGCAATGAGAAGTTGGGATTTTTGAAGGTGGAATTCTTGGACTCTGTTGTCGATGTGTGTGATAATGGCAATAGCGATCACTTCGATGGCAGAGTCAAAAGGATAAAAGAAAGATAACGTGGTAATTAATCGACTAACAATAAATCAAATCTTATGTTCTTCTGTGATGATAAGCTAGCGGACCTTAAAAGTGCAATGAGAAGTTGGGATTTTTGGAGGTGGAATTCTTGGACACAACAAAGATGCATGTAACAGTGAGATCGAGTCTATGCTACGAAGGCAAGTAATAACTCACGGAGTCTCTGACGACGATGGAAGGATGGGCAGTGCTGTTGCAGAGGTCCAAGCAGACCTCCATCCCCGAGTTGCCGCACCCCACCACGAGCACCCTCTTGTCGCGGAACGCGTCGCCGCTCTTGTACAGGCTCGTGTGCAGGATGGGCCCTTTGAAGTCCTCGGCCCCGTCGAAATCCGGCCAGACCGCCTCCGCGTTCTCCCCCGTGGCCACCACTAACCACCGACACAGGTACTCCCGCTTGTCCTCCTTGCCGCCCATCGCCACCGCCTTCACTCTCCAGAAGCCGAGGGCCCTGTCGTACTCTGCGCTGGTGACGGTCTCATTGAAGCGAGGCCGGATGTCGAACTCTCGGGCGTAGGCCTCGAGGTACGCCACGAACTGCTGCTTCGTGGGGTACGTCGGGAACGAGGAGGGAAACGGCATCAGGGGGAGCTCGCAGAAGTGCTTCGGGAGGTGGAGGTGAAGGCGGTCGTACGTCTTGAGCTGCCAGAGCGAGGCGATGCAGTTGGACCGTTCGAGGACGACGCTGGGGATTCCTTTCGCCTTGAGGCAAGCGGCGACAGCCAGCCCCGACGGCCCGCCCCCGATGACGATCGGCCCCGGGATCCAAACGCACTTCTCAGCCTTTGCGGAGATCACCAGAGGCTTCATCAATACGTCACAACTGTTCCTCGAGCTGTCCTTGCGGTGATCGTAGAAGAACGGATCATGAACTCGTTTACATTCAGCTTCTTGCCACCAATCCATGAAGCAAAAAGGTTTGAAGCTGCCGCAGAGCTTGCTACTATTGATCTGGAGAAGAGTAGGCTCGGTAATACTGAGTGGTGAGCACAGGAAGCAAGAAAGATCCTTTTCGTAAGGATTCTAATGTTCCTGGACTAAGAAGAAGTAGGATAGAGATGAGAGAGAGGAGATGTAGAAAACATCGGATCTTGCTTTCTTTTCTCCTCGTATGTACCGCTGGTGCTCAGCAAATCTTGGAGAAGGATTCTTTCTTTCGCTCATCCAAAAAGGGACTTCTCCTTATGCTACAGGAAACCCTAAACCATGTGCCCTCCACAAGCTCCGGGGTAGGAGATGGAGAAGCTGGGAAGAGAGAAAGAGAGAGAGAGAGAGAGGTGGAACAAAGTGAAGAGTGAGTGGTATTTATATAAGCATTTGGGCAGAGTGTTGGAAGACTTGGCTCGCAAAGGGGACATTTGGAGGTGTGGCATCTCTAACTGCTCATTATCACTATCATCATTGGATTTAAATGTGATGCACACAACTTACCACATGAGAGCATCTGTTGCTTTTGGGGATGGAATTTTTCTTTATGTGGGTTTTACTAACTTATCTACATCATCATTTTGATTCTTTCTTGTCGAAGATCTATGATTGATTTACGAGGATCTAATAAATATATTATTATTATTTTTAATTTAATTATTTTGATCAATGATTTTGATTTAGGATCTTGATCAACGATATGATACAGTATGAAGACATGATGAAAGACTCAAATAGATAAAGACTGTCTATGAATGGAGTTAGACGACTATACTGAACTTGAATAGTGGAGATTTTAATACTTTCGACTAATCTTAACTTATAAAGGTTCGATGGATATACTATTGTTCACTTCAACTTAAGTATTTTGATAACTGATGTTGGTTCAATGAAGTTGATAAATCGATTAACCCATTAAGCTTAGGTCGAAGAGAATTAATATATATAATATATTAAATATTTAAAGAGACACATCGAGAGAAATAATTTCACCGTTATATTATTAAAGATCAACCTTGGAACAAATACCATTACCATAGATCACAATTAATAGATCATTTTTTTTTTAATGACTAACTAACAGCACTATCTTAGTATTGCTTGGAGTGACCTACAAAGCTCACTTAAGTTTCTAAGAAGGAAATTAAATCTATTGTGATGTTAGTAGATCAAGCACAAAGTTTGTAGATTCCAAGTGATGGAACAATTTCCAGACAGGATCAGACAATGAGCTGCAGGCCTTTTCCTCCCCCATTGTCGTCTAAAGCTTGCAATCCGTACTCATCGAAGAAAACAAAACATTTGCATCAATAAGATGGCTCCAAATCTAAAGTGAGAAGAATCAAAGCAAAGTGTGGGCCACCTTAATAAGGAGACAAGTATATAAATAAGACAGCACTATAGCATCAAAATCTCAAGATCGTAGTGGGAATTATGGTGTATGATGATGCCAAGCTTCCCAACTACGTATAGAAAAACATATCACATCACACTTGAAAAGTACTTCCATCTCTGTTGTGCTTTTCTTTGGGCCTCTTCCATTAGTGATGTGAGATTATTGATGTTATTATTATGCTTTTGCTTGTCCCTCTATACCACAATGCAAGTTCTTTTGCTATGTGAATCTCCTTTTTAACTTAATCATTGTGTTTTCTGTTTTTTTTTTTTTTGGATGGAAGAGATGAACCTCCTCCCTCAAACTAGGTTTTCGAGGTTGACCTAGGAACAACGTTGTAGTCAACATTTTATTTTATTTTATTTTATTTTATTTTCTTTTTTCTTTGAAAAAGAGAAAAAAATATATAGCTTTACCATACAAGAGTTTTGAGTGATGAAAATCGAAATAAAATATGGATAGCGAGATGTTGAGATAAATATATGACGTTGGATGAAAGATATCAAAAAAATATATTTTTATTTATGAATAATTAGGTGTAGTTTTAATAAAGAATAAAATGAGGAAGGATTATTTAAAATAGTATGATTATATAATAAGAAAACTATGATACTAGGAGAGGTAGAGAGAACTAGAAATTATAACTAAACATTTAAATTAATTTAACTAAGGTTGTTATCATATACATATCTCAATTGCAGGAAAAAAAAAAACATAATCGACTCTTAATTGTGATCCTATAGCTTATTATTGTTGTAAGGAATAATCACAAAATACAAAATATTTAATTGGTTTGGCTATTAATAAGTTTTGGAATAATATTGCTAGTTACATGTGCCCTATAAGCCAATCATGTGAATGATAACACGTGTGATACGCTACATATTTTTTTTTATTAATATTTATTATGATATTTTGATGACACGTGTAATATGTTGCATAATCTTTTTTATTAATATTTATTATGATATTTTTTTTATTTTATATTAGATAATAAATATATATTATGATCATAATGAGAATTGGATCATAATGAGATCATAATAATGAAACTAATTCGCCTTCAAACACATATCGCTAAATATTACCGATCATATGTTACTCAAGAGGGACATTGAGATAACCGAACAGATCCGTATGCTATATACTTGTCCATGTGATGAAGACAGTTAGTCTTATAGTTACTTATGTTGAGATATTAGAGATATAGTGCAAGTGCTCATTGGAGAATGAGTCCACTAAATAATCCGCTTATAGAATATTAAATAGTTAATGATACCTCATTGTCAGACAATAATTTCGTAGTCCTAGTTATGTATCTGGTCTTTAGACTTAAGACACAAATGATGTTTTGTTTGAGTACTTCATTATTTAATACCAAACTTGTAAGTTTAGAAGTTCCAAATGTAATATAGATGGTCATTGGGAATGGTAGCTAACCTTACAAAGGCAATTGAGTATCAATAAATGATCTTCCACTCTCGGTATCATGAGAGAAATATCCTGTGTGCTCTGATTTTGATAAATCCTTAGCTATGGTCAATCGGATCATAATGAATCTGATAAACATAAGAATCGAATTGAGAGAGGAGTTCTCCGGGAGAATCCGATTAGAGTGAGACTCGGATGGATATTATATAAGCATGATAGCATCATATCCGGTATACAATCTCTCAGATATTATATGGATGAGGGACTATAGATACATAGTAACAAATAATATATAAGTCCAATAGTGTAGTGGCATAATACGTTAATAGTCGATGAGTTGAGTAAATTATTATATGGGTAATAATTCATTAAGTTAGAAGGAGTTCTAACATATGTAACTCATGGCCAGCTCGATATTGGGCCTAAAGAGTCACACACACATATGGTGGACAACGTGACAAGTAGAAAATTGGATATGAGATATCTAATAAGTCCTTGTTTTATTATATTCATTAGGTGAGACCCAATAGGAATTCGAGTGATTATTGAATGATGATTCAATATCTATTAAATCAGGATAATTAGATGGAGATCCAATATTCATTAAAGTATGATCCATTAGAGTAAGTAAAGAGGGCTCTCTATATATAGAAGTTGGGGCTTAAAGAGATAATAGGCTGGACTCCTTTAGTAACTACCTCTTTCATCTCCTCCCTGCCTCTTCCTCTAGCTGACTGCTTCCTCTTTAGTGCGAGAGGATAACAAGAAGGATCGATCCTTTCTTGGTTGTTGTAGTATAGTAGTACACGAACATGAGGAAAGAATGCACTACAAGAGGAGGTGCATCATCGCTGCATTCGCTATGTGGATTACCGCTAGAGAGAAGTTTGCAAGAGCTCCTTCATCTACAAATTGAGATCTACATATTTGGAGATATACAATCTCCCCTATGAGAACGTCTCAACCATTTTATGTAGTTACATGGTTTTATCATTTTTGAGTTTTATGCTCCTCATCTTCGCACGATGATTCAATAATATTATTTTAGAAAATTAATTTTTATTTTTATTTTTATTTTTTATTATCTATGTGATGCTCTCTATGATTTCCCAACAAACATAGCTTCAACAAGTAAGGCTACATATAATGATTTACAATTTAGCCAACTTCTAAAAATTAAGTTACGATAATTTTAAAAATATCTATTTTTCTTAGTATTTATCTCTTATGTTAATTATAGATCAGGAAGATCAATACCATCGACAATAAATAAACAACATAATTATAGACAATGTAAATAGTACCAGTGCAAAAGTAAATAAATAAATAACATAAAACTGTTGATCTTATGTAGCCATCATAAAATATGGTATAACTTGGAAAAAACTTGATGTCACACCATGCACCAAGTCAAGCATTGCATTTCTACTTTTCATACCCACTTGATGAGTAGAAGGTATGGAAAAGACTGATCTTCTCATTTTTAAGATTCCATATGCATTATATCTTATTAAATGCTGTGATTTCCAATCCAAGTACTTACCCTATTGATTGGATTTTGACTTGTAGGTTGTCATAGTTCACATAACAACTCCTTTTCATGGAAAACTATACCCCTTTTTACAATTTTGGACTCCAATCAAACTTTAGAAGGTTCTAAATAATATAATATTTCTCAATCGGTACCTAAAGAAATTTAGGTTATAAAAAAAAAAGGGGAAAGGAAAGAATGTAATTCTCAACTCATGACAAAATAATTTTTTTTTATGGAAACCACTTCAACGCAATCTTAATGGAGCATAATTTACTGTTATTATAAGGCGAAAAGATTTCATTCGAATCAGCTTAAGTATTTCGATGATCCAAAGTCACTCCTACAGTACCAGTTTCGTTGGATGATTCTAACACACAGGCATTCAATAATTTTCCTTTTCATCTTTCCATTTTGATTTAAAGTTGATACTCTTGTTTCGATCCTTTATATAAAAAAATTATTTTTGGGATATTAATATCATCCAAAACTTCAAGATTGAAAAAAAAATCGTGTTACTTCTTCGTGTTCATGCACATAGGAAGACTTTCACGGTCGTATTTTGCCTTGTGTCGTTCCATTTGTTTGTAGACGATATTTTTTCCTCCGAATTCTATTTATACAACTTTCTTGTTATATTTCAAACCTATTTATTGTTAGATTTCTTAATTAAACTCGATCTAGTTCGATTTATGCTTTTAACACTGTCTATTAGTCCTCACACACAAATTGAAGCTATAAAAAATATAAATCCTCACGTTCTATTAGTCCTTGGGAGTAAAGAAACATTGTCCTACCTAAAGCACAGAATCTAATACCTTTGAGTGATGTCCAGGTTTTCGTATATAATATGAACCACCTTTTTAAGTAGCAAACCACTTGAGGTTCCCATCATTTTGAGATAAACAATGCGTCAATTTGAGAAAGGAAGAGCATCTTCAAGATGCATAGAATCTTACTAAATCTTGAAGATGAATGCCATGTGTTGAACCAGCAGAAGAGACCATGGTTTCCATGGCAACATTGCAGAACAACAGCTCCTGTTTCACGTTGTGAGTCAGTCAGCAGAAGAAAAAAAAGAAATGATCTTTAGTATCACTCTCACTCTAAACTCCTCTCTATTAGAGAGATCAATAATACAACAGTTCAAATCAGGAGAGTTGATAAGGTCTGCTGGTCTCATTGGCCATCTTTTCTTTCTGGTACTTTAAGCTCAGAAGAGGTAGATTCTGATGCATCTATCAACTTGATTTAATTCATTTTTATTTGAAGAACCTTTCTCTTAACATTCATTATTCCATCAGTGAGAAACTGTCAAGTGTTGTTCAGTGTGTTTTTCTTTGAATCTCTATGTAATTAAAACCTTAAGACAAACAAGATATTGATATAACAAACACATTCTTAATCACAAAGGATTTATTTTCATACTTGAATTCTCAATCTCCAGATAATAATATTATTCTCTTGTCAACCCTAACAAAAGATCATATGCAAATGAAAAAAAGAAAAAAAGCTACTGATGCAAAAAAAGATTTATTTGTGACCCTCCAAATTCCTCGAGATCAGGAAAAAACATCCAAAAGAAAAAAAGAAAAAAAGCTACTGATGCAAAAAAGATTTATTTGTGACCCTCCAAATAAATGAGTTTGTGACGACTTCACAAGCAAGCATTTTACATGGATTACATACACATCGCCTGCAAAAAGCATGATTCTGTGATTGAGTTGACTGTGGTTAACTCCACCAGAAAGCTGCCCATATAATGAGATCACTCATTGCTAATGATCGAGTGGGGGACAAATCCAAGTAACAACCATAGTATTTCGATTGTGCTGCACTGCCACCTTTGCCCAGCATCATTCCCTCCCCAAACACACATCCATAAAGAAAGTGGCCTTTAGAGTCCATTTCAGACATCAACTCATCCATCCACTTGTTTAAAGAAAGTGGCCTTTAGAGTCCATTTCAGACTTCATCAACTCATCCACTTGTTATCTTTGTGCCAAGGGAAGGAGGATTAGACTCAGTACCACTTGAGTTCATATAATAAGGGGAACTCAAAACATGATTAAATGGCAGTGGGTATGCAACTTTCCCATGATTTACAAGTGCAAGTGATACAAGATTTTGAGAGATAAAACATTATTATCACTGAACATTCTACTTGTACTTCCTCCACAAGAGAGCAGAAAAACAAACTCCACTTGCATCAATGCTGCTGATCCACACTGTCTGTGCTAAGGCCAAAAAGACCTATCTATTACCACTCTCTCATCAAGAGAAATAAAGAAAAAGAGTATGGTTTAGTAGTTAGGTATAGAGGCTCATGGAATTAAAGTTGTCATGATGGAGAGGTTGGCACCCTTGTCCCCATATAATAGCTTCGCTTAGGAATCACCACAAGAAAAAGGGCATTCTGTAGAGAAGCTTTTTGGAAGATGATGAGGAATTCAATTTGTGTGAAGAATTCAGCTTAATTGTTCTTTGATGATTCATCCACTTATCCATTCCCTCAACTCGAGGAGAGCTTTCTTTTGGCAGACTTTTTTTTTCTTTCTTTATAATGAACACAATCCACGACAGTGGATAGGTTAGGTGACAGATCAATCGAGCATTAAGAATGGATAGTACATGTCTGCAATATCCTTTGGCACCTACCAACACCTTCCTCCTCCTCTTCCTCGAGGAACTGAGGTAAAGGGATCACCAGAAACTAGCAGTTCGTGGCTCTGCAGCTTAGTGTGATCTTACAGGCCATGTCTGAGTGAGTGCTCACCATTTCCATCGAGCAATTAGAGTGCGGAGATCCAACGTTAATAGCATGGCTCGTGTGCGTATTGTTGTGGAACTACTTGAAGCACTTGCAATCTAGAAATATGCTCGACTACCATATCAAAGTCTCCCTCGATATAAAGAACATCACACTATCTCGATATGACATCTCTGGTGACCTTTGGAGACTTTTCACTCACGCAAGATTACATGAGTTAAATGCTAAACCGTATATATATATATGTTTGTATAGTATGTGTGGAACTACCAAATTAGTATAAAGATATCAAAGGTGCTATTTAGATGCTTGGATCGAATTCTAGCATTGATTCTTCTTTGTAAACACTGTGAAAAAAGCAGATCATTTAATTGATAGGATTCACAAATTGTGCAAATTATGCATCTGATTCGTGTTCATTTGATGTCCAAGAAACAAACTAGATTACCTAAATGGTCAGAGAACAGCATCTCTTTTGGCATAAGCCTGGCTAATTGGGCCTTGAGTCTTGAAGGATGGATGAACAAGGTCATAGAAATCAAGCCGAGAAGATGGTTGGAGTGGTGGAATTATTGAGCATAGGCAATCGACCTCACAATCTATTAAAAGTAAAGCTATTCCCATAACTAATCAATAGGCATTTTTCTTGTTCTAAGATTGAAAATGAACCCATTTATAAAATTATATACCGATGGAGAAAATTTTAATCCAATCACTCGGCCCCAAACCCATTCCGATTACTTACATTAACTAGTTAATAATATCTTTTTACTCTTTTTTGTCCATCGTGATAGACTTGATTATGCACGCTATAATTGGTACTGAAAACTTACACAACAGAATAGATCGGCTATATGAATTTTTTTTACTATCGAATCTCATAAAATGTCATATCCTTAGTTAAATTAAGAATAGTTAGATATTTAGTTATAGTTAATATATAAATCAACATTTCATGCAGTACTAAATTGGTGCTTTAACAAGAGTGACATTTAATTGAATAATTAGTATTGTCCTGATGAAGTATCACTGCTCTGAAATGATACATGTAGGAGGATGTGGAATATATCCATATCAGAAGAATATATAAGATAGATGAAAAAAGAAATGAAAAATTAAACTCATGACTATTTTTTACAAAAATTAATGCTACGAGTACAAGTTTTTGACTTTTCAATGAACTCCTCCTCATTTTTATCAGTTGGTACCAAAGCTTTTCAATGCTATTACAAGTTTCAAATTGGTAGCATAGCAAGTCTTCTCCTACAAAGTGGTGTCACAACTTCTCTTTATCTTGTAGAAGAGCCAATGGAATGAACTGATGAGAGCAAACATAACAGGAAAAAGTAGGTTGTGTCATTTGATGTGTCACCATCCCATCCATATCAGCCAAATTTACCTTCCACAGCACTCATCTACCCAAAAATCTGCAGTTGGTGTTGCAGATGTCACTGCATTCAAGAAAGTAGATTCTCTTTTCTAAAGACTTGCTCGATGTGGACAGGTGAAGCATGCATTAGAAATCTGCTTCCTCTCCTATCTGCATCCATAAAGCTTTAATGATCTACATATCCGATGAAAGGTTCTTATCCTTTGCAGAAGAAATAGCTGACAGCTTGGAAGTACTGCTAGGCCACACCAACTTTACCTGCTTGTGTCTCTTTTCCCCTCTGCAAACAAGCATTCTCTTCGAGCATCACAGAGTGCAACAGCTTTTTACTTGCTGTCTGTCACCCCACTTTCACCCTGAAAAGTTTTGCATTGGTTATTCCATTTGAGTGTATAAGGGAGGGATCCAATAAGATCTTAAAGACAAAGAAAGACTTGTCTCTAGCTTTTGCTTGAATCCTTTTGTTTCTACATGTAAATTTCATATTCTGAATGGGTTTTGATCTTTCCTCTTGGGTATGATTCAAACTAGTGTCTTGTCAACTATTGATCACACCTCAGCATGGCACAAGTCTTCAAGTTGGTATTTTTTTCTCATTCTCCAACAACATTCTTTCAGCATGTAGTTTCAATACTTTGAGCTGATCAATTATATGAAACCATAGTTTGATTGCTTAGTCGATATCATGATCTTGATTGAAGATCAAAGATACATCTTTTAGAGAGTTCTCAAGATATTTATCTTGTAGAGTCAAAGAAATAAGATAGTAGAGGCTTAATAAAGCCTAACAGAGATTGATTGGATAAGATAAATCATATTTAGTTGTGCAAATAACTCAGATGTGTTGGCTTGCAAAATAATTGTTTACTTAATTTCTATAAAAGTCTCTCTCTCTTTTTCTTTTTTTCTTATGATCTTACATCAACTAGTAGTAATTAATCCATGTCATCATTTAAAGAAAGGCTCTGCACTTGCACTTGGTGTTTTCCTTTCTCAACATTTTGTGAGTTGACTAATATCCATATCAAGAACAAGCATGAGGTCTTTCTGCCACAAAACTGATGCATCACCATTTGAATCTTGTTTCATAAGCGGAGCAGCTTGTGTTGACAGCCAGCACTGACTTACCAATGCATGTAGGCTTTGCAGCAGCTCATAGGTGGAGTAGGAAGATGATGAGTGGGAACAGAGCTTGTGTTGTCTGTGAGCCTAGCAGCTACTGCATGCCCCTAAGGAGATATAGAAACCAGAATCTCTCTTGCATCCACATGAAGAGAAAAACTTGATATGTATGCATGTTTTTATCAGGCAAACATCCATTTGATCTAACTTTATTTGACCAGAACTGATTCCTCGAGCTTGCAGACTCCTCAGCTGTCTGTTCCCTTTGTTCTCAGAAAAAGCACAAGAGCATCAACCCCAGCACAAATCCCAAACCATATCGATGCACTCGGAACCTCCATTGACAAGTAATCTTCGAACCTTTCCATGGAGATCAAGCATGCAACAGGGGAAGAACAGGAAGACAAAGGAAGCCCAACAGAGTGAATCCATCGTGAGAGAACTCGTTAAACACGATCAAAGATTACATCACACGCTAACACTAAAGAGAAAACACTGCGACAAACCACTTAGTGGCCAAAAAGAACAACCCAGATATCAGAGAAGGCCTGCAGGATGACAAGATGGAGGTGAGGGGAGTTGAGAGAGAGATAGGATTGCAGCAAGCTCTCTAAGTCTTCGGCTTCGAAGATTTGCCTCTCCGTGATCATCTCCGCCATCGAGCTCCGGAAGTCGGTGTAAGGATCCCTCGATCGCTTCACCACCGCGACGCCGTTCTTGGCTGCGGGAGATCGGACGGAGACCAGGGGTTGAAGCCCCTTGCACACTCCCCAAGCTTCGTACTTCCTACCGCGGCCGCGGCGTCGTCGTGGAGGACGCTCGGGTTCTTTCTTCTTGTTCTTGTTGTTGTTGTTGTTGTTCTTCTTCTTCTTATTGGACGTCGGCCTCTGGTAGAAGTCGCAGGAGTCAGAGGAGAAGCTCCTCGATGAGAAGAACGCCTCGGCCTCCTCTTCCTTTCCTTCGCGCTCTTCGCTGCTGAAGAATCCGTCTTTTTGATCGCTTTCAGTCGACGAGGAGCTGCTGAATCCGTAGCCGTTGGACAAAAGTCTCTTCTTTTTCTTCCTCTTGATCTCCTTCCTTTCTCCCATGGCCTTGTCGATGCAATGATAGTAGTAAGAACTCTTCCGTGGCGAGGAGGGAGAAGCAGTATTCTCCTTCTTTCTTCCCTTGGAATCCTTCCACTTGTCATTCTTGGCCATCAAGGATGAAGATTGGTGAGATGGTTTACACCCGCTGCAATCCACTGACCGCGGCAGCGCAACGGCAACCGCTGTGTGCCGGTGGTGATCGCCAGGCACAGCGAAAGAAAGCGAACGACGACCGAGGCCATGGTCGCGGTGTTCCACCTCGAAGACCGGCTCTGCTCCAGCCGAGGCGGCGGAGGTGGAAGTGTTGCAGGAGGAGCGGAGGAAGATGCGAGCCAGTCGCTGCTTCAGCCTCCTGCCCGTACTACTACCACCACTACAACTCCCGTTGATCTCCATGTCGGCTTCTCCTTCCTTCCGCTCTCGTGCATTCAAACGGAGAGAAGACGGTGCAAGGCAGAGCAGAGCAGGAGTTGTTCATTTATGAACCGCGACTCGGATGCGGTGGCGAATCCACCATAGATATCGGATCTATTCGTTGATAGGAATAGATACGGAATCTTACATTGTTATTGTCCAATAATTATTGTTGGGAGAAGACGGCGCACGTGGATCCATTCATCGGCTCCGTCTCATGCAGGAAGAAATAATAATATTTCTTAGATCGAAATAAAAAAATAAAAAATTATTTTTATGATAATTTATCTTAAATTCTAAGTAACAATTTGAACTCTGCATAATATCAGCAAGAATGACCATGGCAGATGGAACCTATAATTACAAAGTTTCAGATCCAATGCCTATACAGAAGTAGTAGCCTTTGTTCTTGGAAAACTCACAATCAATACAAGTTTTAGATCCAATGCTTACACAACAGAAACCTTGTTGTTCTTCAAAAAGAACAAAAAGGACAAACTCACTGATACAAACTATTACACACATATTATCTATGTAAGCAGCTTTGGGCATTAACATGCTATGAACAAACAAAATAGTTGGTGACTAATTTGAGTTCCCAAAGCCCAACCACTGCATTTTCTCTTGGGATTACACTTTCCAAAGAACAAACAAGGCAAACTTTGAAATCGAGGAAGAGATTGATTGGTGGCATGTGTTCTTTCCACCAGGTGTTTGAAATCCATGAGGAGGGAAGACAGCAGTGGGACGAAGGAGGTGGTGAACCTCGTCACCTCTCCTGTCCCTCTTGGGCTCTCTTCCCATAGCACACGCTGTCGGCTTGCCAATGTCCACTTACTCTGAGGACCCAAAAAGGTGGAAGAAAAGGAACACAGAGGAAGGTTGACGACACCAATATTCTTTCCCCTGTCTCATTCGATTACCAATGACTTCATTTCTGACTCCCACGAACGATTCTGATGAGATTAAGCTTGTCTCCTCGAAGCCTTCAGCTACGCTGCAAGCAGGACATCCAACAGCAAAAGAACAGCCACGCCATGGAACTTTCACCACATTTTAAGACAACCACTACATATACTTACGAAAAGTAAAACATTTAATCATGTTTTTTATTACATCATCGACTTTACTAACGAAAATACCATAAGTACTCAATGATAAACCAAAGTGAGATAAAATCAACACATGCTCGATGATAAATCTTACAATATTTCTATCAACAAAGTCGACAATACGAGAAGGAATAAGATTAAACATTTTATTTTCATAACTATAAAAATCTCAATATAATTTTTAAAATTATAAGGATCAAAATATTTAATATAACTAATTAGTTCTACAATTACTCACATCCCATACGTAGATTCGAAGCTTGAAGCACGCACCAACAGAACTGTCAATTGAGATTCATGTTGACACATCAAAGTTAGATAATAATAATAATAATATCTACAAAAGCATCCACAAACAAATAATATGGTTGGCACGTAAAATTAAGGAAAATGACACCCATTTAATTGCACAAAAGCTTATCGAAACCGAGGAGAATATTATAAGACGATGATCTGCCACCAGCCCTCTTTGTCAACGTGCAATCATTGCCCCCAATCATACCATTAAATGATTCCTGGATACATACTTCATAATTGCAGATAGAGATGCATTTATACGGCCCAAACCATTGAATCATACCCCTCTTATCCTTAAATTTTTGTAAAATTGCAGATGGAGTTCTCCATGACTTTTTTTTTTTTCTAATAATCTAGTGGTCAAAACCAATTCTCTCTCTCTCTTTCTTTTTCTTTTTCTTTGATCAAATCTATATACCAATCATATTAATTAGTATACTGTTTCAGATAAATGAACACATCTTCATATAAGACAATACAAGTCACCATCAGCAGAAATGCATCGCCATGCACACCACTGGCAACCAAAGAGGAGCTGTAAACACCGAGAGGATAAGTTCAAATATTTTGTATTGCTATTATCTGGTAGTTTGGTGTGAATTTTCCTCAGAAAGAAAAAGATATTATTGATCCTTTTTTTTCTCTCAGGAATTCTCCATGCCTTTGTGATTGCATCGCAGTGGTTGCAATTAACAAGATTATCTCTGACATGGAGGGAAGTGACAAGATTTTTGCCTCATATTTATCTCCTCACCCCTCCCAAACAACAAAAACATTCTGCCATGTGGAAAGGATTGATTGAGAGAGAGAGTGTGTGTATGTGTGTGTGCGTTCTCCCACAAGTCCACAGTTAAATAGAGGGAAAAAAGGCTGGATATTATGATGTCAGAGATCAGAGATAAGAGTAGGGGACAGTGTGCATGTACCTTTGCGTTATCCTTCTAAATCCTTCAGGCTTCCACAGCATGCAGGCATTAATCCAGTGAAATAGGAGCAGATTTCTCAATTGGATCAGCTCTGGATTTGGGGAGAGAAGGCAGAATGCTGGAGGGGAAGGCAATGATCCAGGACACAGACATGCCAGTGAAGATGCAGCTGCAAGCCATGTCCTGTGCTAGTGAAGCTCTCGACCTCTTTGACGTCCTTGACTGCAAGTGCATAGCTACCCACATCAAGAAGGTATTTTTCCCCTCTCTCCTTTCCACATCAATTTTCCAATTCCTCCATGGTTGGACCTTCTGTCATCCCCTTCTTTTCTTGTGCGTGTTGATGTTCCAGGAATTTGATCTGAGGTACGGGCCTGGATGGCAATGTGTGGTGGGTTCCAACTTTGGGTGCTTCTTCACCCACACAAAGGGCACCTTCATCTACTTCTGCCTGGAGACACTCTACTTTCTCATCTTCAAAGGAGCTGCTGCTTAGCCAACCCAACCACCTGCACAAAATAGCTGTTGAGCTTGTTATGATGGTAGCTCCCAAGAGCTGAAGATGAAAAGAGGTAATTCTGTGACCCACTGAAATGTGGCTGAATATGAGAACAGATATTGAACAATATAGTGATATACTTCATACTTAGGTTTCAGATCAAAGTTCTACTTTGCTTTCTCTGTATTATAATGTGAGGGAACGAAATGAGAAACTTTTTTCTTACCTTTTGAGAACGCCTATGTGTGCAGATATATCAGTGCTGGATCTGAACATCAAATGTCATGACCCTCCAATTCTGCTTGTCTTAGTTTATAACTTCAGAGACATTGGCAAAAAGTTGCCTCACTGGTGATCTTTATTTCAATAAGTTGCGGCCTTGCAGCAGAATTTCCTGCAAAGAAATTATACAAACTATTATTTTTATTAGGTAATTCATGAATGTTTCTGAATTCCTTCTTTGGCATTAAAGGAAGAAACCATTTGCGAATCTATACAAGTTATGAGCTTACAGAACTGAAGCTTCAAGCGGCAATGATCTTAAAAACAGATCATCAGCTGGTTAGGTGACCTCCATAAGCTTAGAAAGGTATCATTCCGCAAGATGAAGGTCATACCTCGATAGTTCAATGGAGACAACAAAAATCCAATAATTCACTGGAAGTCCATTATTGGGTGACTCATTAGAGAATTCTGCACAGTAGGATGGAAGTCTTAACAGAAGAAACTGCTTCTAAGAGTAGTTCTTGTAATTGGTATCAGTTTCTCTATTCTTGAGTAGCAGCTTATAGGCAACCAAATACTTATTACAGTAAACTATTTTACCCCTGCCAACAGAAAACAGATATCATAGTATGATGTCAAATTCTTACATTAAAGACAAAAGTTTCTTGAAATGTTTAAGAAAAATGATAACACATTATACAAGCAGAAACTTCTAATACCTTTTTTCTTCCCAATTTCAGGTCACATATATCAAAGACGAGGTCAATTTAAAAACTCTGGAAGGAGAAGAGGAACTCGAAGTTATGATTTTTAAAACTTTGAACTAAGCTTCATTTCCAAGCATATCTACTTTTCACATATATTTTACTATATCCTAATTCAACTAACCAATATCAGCGAAAATAGAATGGTAGAGGACAAACAATGCAATTAACAATTTGCATAGAGGGGATGGAGAATAATATGTGCTTTTAACTTTCTATATGAAAACGGTATATAGATCATTTGTCCCACAATGTTCAAAATACTGAGCAAGGAAAAACTAGTAAACAAAAGAATATGACAGATAAGAAAAAATGACTAGGGAAAGAGAGGACCATGTTGGGAATAACCACATTCTGGAGAGCAAAGAGTAGAATCTAAATAGGCACAAAAATGGAGGAACTCCTTGGTGCTGTTTGGAAGAAACAAAGATTTTATCCACGGACCAAACAGGATGGAGTGTATATTCGAGAAGAGAAAGGCCAAGGTCTACATGGGTATCTATTTATAGATTTGATGAATGCTTTGGCAACATCTGATGCAGACTTAAAAGAAAAATTGTTTGTTAGTGTGACAACCTGGAGTGCCAAACCAAGTCAGTGATACAAGGCACAATTATTTTAAGAAGGAAGACACACAGAATCTTAGTTTTGTGGTTTTTAACAAAGATCAGATACTTAACAAATGAATATATTATTCTGGCTAGTAGGATCAGACACTTAACAGTATATTATTAATTTTTGAACTTTCTTATGATTTTTTTGTTCAGTTTAAATAATGGTTTTATAATTTATCAAATTTTCACACACTTTTTGACTATGCATTGTGTCATTGACAACCACATGGAGTAAGTTTCATTTAACTTGAATTATTCTAAGTAACTTAACAATCTTGATCTCCATTTTATGTTATGATGATCCCCACTTGGAATCAAATAGAATTACTTGGATTCTTAAGACCATCTTTGAAAAACTTCATCCATATCACCATCTCATGAGTCAAAGATATTTCTGCAAATTGGATTCCTGAAGTTAGGGCTATAATGATAGTTCATAGGTACGAGTCCTCCAACAAGCAAACTCCTTTTTGAGATGAATCCTTCAACAAGGACCTCATAGAGTTTTTAATTTCATGTACAAGTTCAAATTAGGATGAAATAGCTTGTTATATAAGCTTGTAATTTTTAATCCAATGAAAGAAATTTGATGAGGATACTTATTTTTAGAACAATGATGTTCAAATTGATAACTCCTCATGTTATATAATGTTTCATACCCCTTAATTATTGCAACACTTGTCTTCATAAAAATAGTCCAATTTAAATAGATTGACAATGAAAAATAACAACAACATTCACCGTGTCAATGAGATGAAAAGGATGTATGAAAAGTCCCAAGTAGAAAACACAACTCTTACGATGTGTTCTTTTAGTGGATATACACCATAAACATGCATGGTCATAAATGCCTAAAAGCAAATGGGGGTTTGTAATAATTGTTTCATGTTTGGATAACATGATCTCAACCCTAGCACAGACTCAGCTGCTGCAGCTCCACTCAAAAGGATCGACTAACGTCTAAACAGATCCAGCGACTTGAAGGTTCAGAAAGTTGTGTATACATATATACTTACACAGATTGTGGAGACATATAGGTAATATGTATGTTATATTAAAAGAACTGTTCATGCCATGAAACAACCGTAGACTGACCAAAACATTTAATCATCTTTGTGTAGAACATGAGACACACAGTTATGACTCTGCATTAGATATCCGAAACTTAAAACTACATCTGATAGATTCAAAGTAAATACTTCATATATCAATACACAACCAAACTTAAAATAACCAGAATGGATGAAACCCAATTTGATTCAAAGCGCTTGAACTTGATTGAACAGTTTAACTATTAGCCCTTTAATCAATAGCATTTTTTTCAGCATGTTTACTCTAAAATTAGGAAATGCCCAGATGTGAATGTCCATATGTTAGTATCACTAAGCGGTGTGAATAAACTATCAATGAATTTAGTTAGGCAAAAAAAAAAAAAAAAACTAAACTAAACTAAAATGCTTTAACAACTTGATCGTTTGAACCTGGTTCCAAAGTTCTCAGTCCACAGACAACCTGAAGAAGCGCAGAGGAAGAAGAAAAATAAATTGCAAGAGAACCAAAGATCATATGAGAATATCGAGTGTTGGCTTATATGTTATGATTTTAGATGACCCTTGGATGTGGTTCAGACATATCCACAGGTTGCATGATGGTAAACACATCATCTAATCTGATTTAATGCTGATATATTCTTCCATCTCTAAAACACGGCATAAAATATGCACAAGAACTGCAATTTCCAAGAAATTTTATACTTATAAAACAGCTTTGTTTCAGCCATAAATTTAGGTAAACTTTATTCAGATAGCAACGGCACAGGATCCTACAAAATTGACCACGAGGTCCACAAGGTCATCCTAGTTATCCACCATCATGACAGGGACAATCCAAGACTTATGCATGATGGGGATCGAACCTTGAGCTCTGGCAAGGGGAAAGTGATGCATGCACTCTCATCAAAGACAAGGGATAGTGTCACATAACAAAACTTTTTTTCATTCAAGAAAATGATAGACATATGAGGATGTTAGGTAGCTTAATTGGTAAAAAGCTTTGATAGTTGATAGCAAGGTCCTGAAATCTAATTCTGTCTTCATGAACATCTTTTGTAAAAAATAAAAAACATGCATAGGTAAGATGATCGCATCATGTGCATATATAATTAGGTGTCATAGGCCCTCGTAGGAGATCAAAACATCGTCATGCATATTGTCACTGATAGTCTGTGTAGCAGCCGTTTACAACTAGGAACAAGAACACATATATAACTAGTCTTATGTCATCTCATGTTCTAACTATTGTTTTACAAGAAATCTCAGAAAGCAAGCATGTAATTCCATTCAATCAAACATGTCATGAACCGAAAGAACAAGAAGAGGAGCAAAACAAAATTAGATTATGTTTGGGAACACAGTTGTATTTTTAATATGTCGTTGAAGAAAGGAATTCAAGTGAATTTACAATTATGGAATGCCTTGAGTGCTTGGTAAACAATAGATAAAAATTATATTTTAAATGTGCATTGATGTAAGTTTTGTTTGGTAAGATTGTATTTCAAACATCCATTGAATATTTTTGATAAATTTACCCTTCTAATATTTTTAATATTTATTCAAAAATGAATACATATTTTTTATTTTAATTAATTAATTAAATGAATGTATGTAATCTTATAAAAAAAATTGTATGATGCAAATAAGTAAATAAATATAATCATAAATAAATATAAAATAATCTTTTAAAATAAATAAATAAATAAAATTTCACCTTATAGAATATACAAATCATTTTGATAATCTTAAAATTTTAGATAAAGTTATAAGGTAATTTCGAAAATAAAAAAAATTATATTAATATCCTGTAAATACTAATTAAATATGATTTTAAAAAATTTATCAAATATCAATTAACATTTGAAAATTGTTATGAAGCATCACCCTAATTAAACCAATAAGTCTTTGCAGTAATATCCTATGCGATGGCAAGGTATGACAAAAGCAAACCATTTCTGAAAATTCACGAAACCTGCTGCTGCTCCTGACCCTGGTGGCGAGTTTGAAATCTCATCCGGACGTAGTGGTCGGCCTCGCGGCGGCGCAGGACGGCAATGGAGAGACCGATGGCAAGGTTGCCCAGGTCCGCGGTGAGGCCGCCGGTGATGACGGTGACCCGGATTTGCCGCTTCCGGGACTTGGCAAGGTTGACCTTGTCGTGCCCGACGCTGAATTAAGGAGGCGAAGATCTCGAGCATGGGGACCGCCGCGTGGCGGAGGCGGTAGATCGGAGGAAATCATGTCAGCGCTCTGGCGATGACTCCTTGAGGGGGAAGAGTTTGTACCGGCGGGAGAGCTCCTCCTCGAGGACGCTCGACGACTCCATCCGCGGCCGATGCCGCCGCTAAGAGTGTCGTGTCATGGGGTGAGCAAGCAACGGACGGAAGCCGGACGAAATGAAACGAGCAGAAAATAGCCTTCGTTTTATTTTATTTTCTCTCAGTGAATCTTTTAGCCGCCCCATATTTTTGATATTTTATTTTGCTTTAAAAAAATGCTGGGGTAATTACATATTAACCGTAGTGAACTTTAAAAAGTTATTTTGATTTAAAAAGTTAACTAGCTCTCAACACATTCAAAAGTTACCTTAATATTTCTATAATTATAAAAATAAAATATCTAAATTTATTTACCGTAACATCGTGAGTTTATTAACAGAAACATAAAAACAAAAGATAAAAAATATAATTTTAATATTTTTAGATAATAGTGGTGAACGACATCGATGGTAACGAACGATGATGGTGGCAAACAACGTTGAGGGGGCAGACAATGGTATTGTTAGGGATCACGAGTAGTTATTATAGATGAGGAGATTGACGACAAGAGATGAGAACTGCTCGATAACTGTATTGACAATAGGTATGATGATATACTCAACTTCAAATTCCAAGACCCATATTTTTCTACCACTATCAAATACATCGGTTGAGAGTTTACAATTGCTCGCCTATCAATCTTCCAAAGCTTCTCTTCCCGATCGACGATAACCACGACGAATAGAACTTTTCCTTTAACGAGCTCCCCATCTCCCTTTTTTCATGCCCATGCCAGAATTGACACGGCAATTGTGAGGGGTGGGGGCGGGGGGTGTAACAGGAGCTATAGCGACTTTAGCTTCAAGTCGAATTATCTGTCTGATGAGTCAGTGGTAAGACGATCACCATTTTTGCCATAGATGTCGCGATGACCACCATCATCTGCGTCGACACTGATGCAATTACTGAGCGACACTGCTCGACAATTGTATCGATGCTGACACAAATGTAGAGTGGACCCTTACCTTTCGCTATTGCTCTCATCCTCTATAATGGCCACCCGCGACCTTCAATAGTGTCGTCATTCGTCACCACAAATTGGAATATTAAAATTATTTTTTTATCTTTGTTTTCGTATTTCTGTTAATAAAACTAATAGCATTAGGATAAATGAACCTATATATCTTACTTTTATAATTACAGGGATGCCAATGTATCTTTTTAAAATATAAGGATGAGAAAACTAAAGGTAGCTAACTACAAGTCCAAAATACTATATTTTTTTATTTCTATTTGAATTCACTATTTTCCTTTTTGTTTTTCTTTTGGGTTGATTCAAAACATTAAGGACAAATTTAATGGATAAAACCGATTCAATAAATTAAAATGACAAGAACAATAATAAGAAAATAATGGATTTTTAATAAAAATAAATATTGATAAAATAGTTTGGGAGGCATATATTCATATTAATGGCTTATAAATTTTTGGTCATTGGTACTCCTTTATATTTGAATGTCGGAATAATATTTGCCTCATGGATGTTGACTGTTGACCAATCAGATCTGCTGCCAAATAATTTAATGAATGTTTTATTGGAACGTGGTGTGGGGGCCACTAATATTTTACAGTTTAATAGATTAATTATCTATTAAATTTATTAAAATCAAATTATTAATTTAAATATTTAAGTTAAAGTAAATAATAATAAACTTAAATTATTCTTATAAGTCAATCTTAATCATATCATTTTTTCATAATGATATTATATTTACTTTTTAAAAATCATGAGGGATCATATCTTAAATGATCACCATAATTAAGATAATTAGAGGGTGGAAGGTGAAAACATTTCTCAAGAAAGAGAACTAATGAGAAAGAAATAAATATAGAGATACCTTTAAAACTAAAGTTTATTTTTGTGACCATACCTCTATAACATAAGTTACAACATATATAAAAAATATGCAATATTCCAGTTCTATTATGACTCATAATTCTAATCAAAATCAAACTCAATCAAATCAAACAAAGCCCAAATAAAATTCTATTTATCTCCAATCATTAAGGTTTTTGTAAAATAAAAAAAAGATAAAAATTTAATATACCTAATGTTTTAAGATAAGGGAGAGTCGACATACAAAGTTCAAACTGTTTTTAACATAATGTTCCTTTTTAAGTGGAATTATTTCTCTCGCCCCTCTACATATACAAGTCTCTCATGGTTAATGATTAAAAAGAAATTTTATTTTAAATCTCTGACTAACTTAAGCATCAAAATAATTTTACGAAAGATACGAACGACTTACCTTAAGGTAAACATAATTGATGAGGGTAATAATAACGATGGGATACCAACTGACGACATCTGCTCCGGGGTGACGTCTCCCGGGTCGCGCATCCCGAAGAGCTGTGGGGTCGTCCACCTCGGTCTGACCTGACAGCGCCTGGCCGAGGCAGACAAGGACGCCGACCGAGGCACGTCGCCATCCTGCAGAAGCTAAGTCCTTCACGCAACGCCAACGCCGGTGTCAGACGTTACCAGAAGTATGATCCTGCTCCCTGCAAGCTGGCACATCGGGCAACAGTAACCTTCCCTATAAAAACCCTCGCGCTCGGAGAAAGAGGGGAGGCTGGATCAAATAAGAATAAACTCTCTGAGACTACCAGCTAACTTGATCGTCGGAGGGGTCGGGCCGAGCTACCGACCCAACCTGTGTGTAGGGACGAAGACGGAGCACCTCCCATCGAAGGCCCAAGTGAGGAACCCCCTCCGATTAGGGAGAGTCGACACAAAGTTCAAACTGTTTTTAACATAATATTCCTTTTTAAGTGAAATTATTTCTCTCGCCCCTCTACATATACATGCAAGTCTCTCAAGCATGGTTAATGATTAAAAAAAAAATTATTTTAAATCTCTGACTAACTTGAGCATTAAAATAATTTTATGAAAGATATGAACGACTTACCTTAAGGTAAACATAATGATCTTGAACGAGAACTAGATTCGTTCAATTCTGTGACCAGAAGTATGATCCTGCTCCCTGCAAGCTGGCACATCGGGCAACAGTAACCTTCCCTATAAAAACCCTCGCGCTCGGAGAAAGAGGGGAGGCTGGATCAAATAAGAATAAACTCTCTGAGACTACCAGCTAACTTGATCGTCGGAGGGGTCGGGCCGAGCTACCGACCCAACCTGTGTGTAGGGACGAAGACGGAGCACCTCCCATCGAAGGCCCAAGTGAGGAACCCCCTCCCGGAGAAAACAACGAGCCCACTGTAATCGGACCAACGCAGTCGGCCACCTTATCAGTCTCAAGGGACGCTCCCAACAATCTTCGTACATTCGGATCCGAACGCAACCGTGCCGACCTCGACCCATTCGGCAAAAAGGTGTTGACACCAACAATAATAATCTTGAACGAGAACTAGATTGGTACAATTCTGTCATATGGATCAATGATCAATTCATAGTATATAGAGCTAATTTTAGTAAATTATGCATAACCAATAAAAAGAGTCAAGAATGTAACATATAAAAATAATCTTTTATTATTTCAAAACATCGAACTTTGATCTGACCTCCACTTAGCCCTGAGACCGTCCGTCGATGATGATATGCGGAATGCCATATACTAGATGTGATTGCATTGATGTCTAAAATCCAAACAGTCTCCATCAAATAATTGCACCCCAACACCAATTATGCACCATTAATCAACGTCAATTTCACATTTATGCATCGAATCAGATTGCGATTTTCCCATGTTATTTTTGTTGGATGCTTATCGTTAACTATGATGAATTCCATTGGATTTGCTTCCATAATTGTATTTTTCACAAAAATAAAAACATATGTGTCTTAACTCCTGCCGTCGAAGTATGCTTAACCATCATTTAATTGCAATCACTACAGCAGTATCTTTTTTGGGCACCTTAATATCTGTGTGATGCATACACTCAACCGTAGCCGTCCACTTGCCTATCCCAGCAATCATCGGACGGCAGGCGTCTCAAGTCAATGCGTGACCCGTGATACATTTCTTACCTCTTTTTGACTTACCCGCTGTGGTACCTTCCTCGCGCGAGCGGCTCCCGCGTGGGTCCCGCGGCAGCCTCAATTCACAAGGCAGCCGGTGGCCCACCTGCCATTTGACCGGCTATGCCCGGTGGACAGCCGTTGGGATTCAAAATGAGGAAGCGGAACGAGTGGGCCCTCGAAGCGAACGGCACGGATCTCGTGTCGACTTCCGCGACGCGGTTCCTCGTCCGGACGATCGCCCGAAGGTGTCTCGAAGTTTAAACGTAGGGTTCGAAACCGCCCCCCAACTCAAAAGATTGGACGTGAAAAGAACCAAGAAAAGGACCCCGGAGATGGAATAAAACAAATCTCTCCCCTCACTCGCTCATTCGCGATCTGAAGGAGGGGGAAGCTGGTGGAGATCTCGGCCCCCGGCGTCATTTCGATTCGCCGAGGCGCCGGCTTCAGATCGTGTCTGTTCCATCAGAGAGGTGAATTATTGGCTCTGTTTTCCCCCGTTTGATTCTGGTTTCGTTTGGGAGGGGGACCGTCCCCAATTAGGGTTTCAGCTCGGGCTCGCGCTCGGTGTGGCTATGATCGTTTGCTTGATGGAGATTGTGGAAACTTTCGTCTTCGTGGGAATTGGTGGGTTTGCGATCCGTTTGTGTGGTTTGAATCGGAGAGGTTGAGAAGCAAAGAGGGGGTTGCGGGTTCTTGATGATTGGGCCTTTGGTAGGACGCTTGCTTCCTTTTCTTGGGAAGTTGGGTTTCTTTTGCTTTTATTTCGTTAGCTCAGCTCGCCAATCTGAGATCTTTCTCAATTTGAAAAATCATTTTCGGAATTTTCCCTAAATTGATGAACTTGTTCTTTACATCATCTACCAAATGATGCTTTTGGAGTTACTCTTCTAACATTGGCAACTTACTCTTTATTCTGTATGGTAATGTTTATGTGGTTTATTTATCCCTTTTATACTTTTGATTCTGCAGTCTATGGTGTTTCTTTGCTAGTGGAATCTGTTTCTGGCATCTTGGTTGCTTAATGATGGCTTCGAATTTGTATGCTGGTTGTTGACTTGTCTTGGAACAACAATTTCAGTCGTGGGTCAAAAGAATGGCAAGTGACAAAGGAAAGAATTCTGTCAAAGGTGAAGCTTCTTCTTCCAACGCTGCTCATGAAGGGATTGGCCAAGAGATTCAGAAGCAAAGATCCTTAAATGGGTACCTGCTGAAAAGTTTGCTGCTCCTATGATTTCCGTTCTTTTCCTTATTCTAATGGCATTTGACAAATTATGCTTGAATAAAAATATTTTAGGCATCAAGTTTGGTTTACAGTTAGAGTTCCTTTTGAAGTTATTAAGATTTGATCAATGCTGAAAGATGAATTTTCTCAGTTAAAGCTTGGTGAACATATCTGACATGTAACTTTTTAATTTATTGTAGGAGAACCACCGGCCCAACACGGCGGTCAACCAAAGGACAGTGGACAGCTGAGGAGGTAAGATTCAGACGTAGATAATCAATAAGTCAGTCAGATATGTTGCTTTTGTAATACAAGGTTATTAACCTGCTGAGTGTTCTAAATGTGATAAGCAAGAAGGATTTTTCTGCAATTTTGCACTATGACTCAATGTCGTGATGTAACGGGAATGCTAGACTGCTTTCCTTGAGACATGAAACTAGGTCGAAGTGAAAGATGCTATGGATATACTTGTATGTGAAGCTTATGATAGGCTGCTTTCCAATCATAATGGATGTTATTTATGCCTAAGCTCCTTTTTATCTTGCCCGATTGAGGATTGATTGACTCTGAAATTGGTCTTATTATGCCCTGGTTGTCCTCGTCATAAATTGTCGCTTCCCAATTGTTCAATTCATATTTTCTTTGTGCATTACCTCTGATCATTTTGACAGCAGATTCGGATGACTGTAATTGTCTAATAGAAATATTATAGTGACTGTAATTGTCTAATTGACTGTAATTAAGACCTGATGGATGGAACTAGTTGAAGCATGTTCATAGTGACTTTTAATGTTTCCTTTACTTCTTGTATATCTATCTACTGGATAACTTATAATATTTGATATTTATTTATTTTTTTCTGTTTCCCTTGCTTGCTCTTGATAAGTATACCAGAATGATTCTTAGGACAATCGCTTTGAGAAATGATGCACTCATTCACTAGTTTGATGCTGTATGTATGTCTTTCTTGCATTACTAACATTCCTTTGTTGAAGATATTAATCATTTCCAAATCATAGATTGAATATTTCACCCAAGGTTTTGATTCTCTTTTTTGGTACTGATAACGGTCCTCAGACAGACTACTGTGATACTAGTATATGGATGGGCATACCATAAATTAGCATGTACCCTTACTCATTGGTGAAAGAGAGTGAAGATGAGAGAAGGTGGAAGAGGTGAAGCAAGAAGCAGAGGAGGTGGGGAAGGGTAAGAGGAGGAGGAGATGGTGGTGATGCAGCAAGAGGAGGTAGCTGCAATGCAACTGGGGAGGAGGTGAAGGATGAGAGAGAGAGAGAGAGAGAGAGAGTTAAACATAATGAGAGAAAGAGGAAGGAATATAGAAAATAATGACAATCGCATGCCAGTTGTCATAAATTAAAAAAATTAACACAACTTGATGGTAGGCTTGTTGCTAATTTAACATCTAGTATCAATCTACTTAGTGCTTGATATAGTGAGCTTATTGAGTTGCCTGTTGTCATAAACTAAAAAAATAACACAACTTGATGGTAGGCTTATTGCTAATTGAACATCCAATATCAATCTACTCAGTGCTTGGTATAATGAGCTTATTGAGCAGTACGTCCTTTGAATTAGGCAATTTTTTAAAGTCTGTTATGTGATTGACTGTTGGACCAGTAAATTCTGGTTCATAATGATGGATACAAGTGATACTTTAAACCAGGGTTCTTAATTTCGATATGTACCGCACGATATAGGTGGTACGTACTGGTCCGAGAAGATACCGGTACGTGGACCACCCTCTATCGGATGGTACCAGTGTTTTGATTGGTATCGACCGATACCAAGGCATACCCATCGGTACTGCCCTGGATTTTGACCATTATCGAGGCGTATCGGTCGGTACACCCTGGTGTGATAGGTGGAGGTATTTTTAAGGTTTTAGGGCATACCGACGGCATATACCGGAACGTACTGTACCGTGCAGAGCTCGGTACGCTGGTTTCGATCGGTATTCAAAACCTTGATTATCCCTACTTTATCCTTGTGTTGCTAATTTATCGTTTGATATTCCATATTAACGGTCTTGAATTTAATTATGTGGTTGTTTATTTTAGTTTATGCTCTGAATATGACAAGAACTCTTTTGGTTGCCATTTTCTTTTGCAAATTTCCGCATGGTACTTTGCTTTATGTATCTTAATAACAAATGTTTTTTATTGGATTTGCCAATTCATGCATCACATTGTCTATGCATGCAGGATGCCATATTGTACAAAGCTGTTGAACGTTTTAAAGGAAAAAATTGGAAGAAGATAGGTATTTATTTTAGTCTCACATAAACTGAGTTGCTTTTGGATTTTTTTTTAATGTTTCATATTCCCTTATGCATATAAAATCTTATGTTGTCATGGGTTTGTTAGTGATCAAAGTATGAAATCTTTTGATTTCCAATAATGCCCGTATCGTGTTTCCTCTTCTTATCATTGTCAATCAACACTGTATATGGACATTGCACTTCTTTTGATTTTATCTTGATAGATCAAAAGAGAAAAAGGAATCTGAAAAATTAATGCTTAAATTGAGTAATATGTCAATAAATAATTAACCAATATGCTCGTGTTATCAATAAACAATAGTATCATAAGTGTCATATGTGAAGAAAAGCATAACACAATCCACATCATCAATTATACAAATTCTTTAATGAATAGTTTAGTATAATTACAAGAAACTATAATGTCCCAGTAGAGGCCTCATATAATGGTTGAACTTTATGTAATGATCGATATTAGTTGGTATGACCAATGGTCTATGTAGGTTAATATTGTTACATATAATATATATAAGGCTGGTGCCATACCAGCCGATTAGTTGCCAAAATCAATATCAAACCAAGATTTAAATTCTTGGTCCCAATTATTCCAAGTCATCTGCCTGGATTATTTTCAGCTATTGAGCTTTATGTAGGACAATATCGATAGTAAATTAGGAATAGGAAAAAAAATCATAGCAATTATAATGACATATTTAAATCTTGTTTTTGTTCTAGTGCCATCGTTGTCTTTTTTATAATATTAATATATGTTTTTATGTTATATAGCCGACCCAAAATAGTTAGGACTTGTGGCTTTGTTGTTGTTTTTATTATGTTATGTGAAGTACATAATTCTTATGTTGTCTTTATTTTCAGCTGAATGTTTCCCGGATCGGACTGATGTTCAATGCCTACATAGATGGCAAAAGGTTTTAAATCCAGAGCTTGTGAAAGGGCCATGGTCAAAAGAGGTGAGGTTATGTTAAATATTGTGATAATAATACAT
Organism: Musa itinerans; assembly: GCA_001649415.1. NCBI lineage: Eukaryota > Viridiplantae > Streptophyta > Magnoliopsida > Zingiberales > Musaceae > Musa > Musa itinerans. Next base: position 607,577 of record LVTN01000065.1, on the reverse strand, counting down.
CTTTTGCCTTCTTCCTGAAAATTTGTTCTGTGTCAGCATTTGATTAATATAATTTTCTGTTTTTCTCTTCAATAGGAAGATGAAATCATAATTGAAATGGTAAAGAAGTTTGGACCAAAGAAATGGTCAACTATTGCACAAGCATTACCTGGGCGCATAGGGAAGCAATGCAGGGAAAGGTAAACAGTAAGAGCCACTACAACTTGCATGCCATTTTAGATTTATCTCAACTTAGATCACAACATGATATCTATGTTGTGCTTATGAAATTACAATTTAGTTGATGACTCCCAGATCCTTTGAAGCAAATGAAGGGTGAATTTTTTTAACATTTGTAAGATCACCATACTATCTGAATAGCTGGATGCAACAATACTTCAGAATTTGGGTTCTTTTGCATACCAAGCCATATTTTTTAATAAACAAAATCACAGTAAAAAAGGGATTGTCAGTATTGCAACCTAAATTCTTGTTGCAATAACATATTATTAGGTTTCAGAGGATATGTTAATTTTCATTGGAGGAGTTATTCTTAGTTTTATGATAATCTAATCCATTTCTGCAGCATACTTGTCTAAATCAGAGAGCAATGTAACAGATTGAGTTCAATTTTAAAGGTTTTGACGTTCAAGGTCCTGGACCTCAAGGATCATTGTAGGATGTATGGTTGGATACTCTGACACATTCTGCTAGAAATGTATCCCCTCATGAATTGTTCCAAGACTACTGAATAGCTTGCAAAAGCTCTTTATTATGCTGGTCTTGAATAAGCACATTTGAACCCATTATTGATCTTCAATGGTTCAATTAGCTCACTGATGTCATACAATCTAACAATGAATTGTTGGTATTTGGGTAATCATGTGGCTTAGTAAGTACATATAATTGCTATGCCAGTTCAGAGATAATATCATCATGTGAAGATGTAAAATCTTGTGCTTGTTGCTTGAAGTGATTTGTTAATCCTCTTCCGTTTAAGAATTTTTACATGCTAAGTTCTTCTATTGATAATTTATCTGCCATAACTTCAGAAGATCTCAACAAAACATGATCTTTTCATTTGCATTCTGATTAATATGGAATACTACATTTCATACCCATGAGAGATTCTTTAGCACAATTTTTGTTACTAGTTTCTGGTTTGGAGTACCAAACACATTTATCTTTAGCTTGGGGCCATTCATTTTTTTGATATGGATATAAATAATAAATTGAAACCATAGATATACACTTTCTAAAGAATATATTGTTCCTAAGTGTGACTATTCATGCCATAATGGCATTGTAATATTGCTGTGTTCATTGAAGGTAGCATTTTTTTTTTATTGTTTTGTTTTTTTACAATTATTTTTTCTCTTTTGATATCATGTTTCTTTGATTTGGTAATTCATGATTCATGATTAACAACTTACTGACTTCTTAGAGAATGTATTGTAGGTGGCATAATCATCTTAATCCTTCCATAAACAAGGAGCCCTGGACTCAAGAAGAGGAAATAGCGCTTATTCATGCTCATCAAATTTATGGAAATAAGTGGGCAGAATTGACAAAATTTTTACCAGGCCGGTGAGATTAGAATGCTCTTAACTGTTTGATTTATAAACATAATGTCTTTGAGTGATTCTATTTCCATGATGATGCTACGCATGCCTTTGATACCTTTTTGATACTTGAATGGTTACTATTCTCTATCCGATGAAGCATGTTGTGTTACAACCCAACTTGATGGGATGATTGGCTTGCTAACTTTGTTGAGCCCAATCCATTAGCCAAAATGCTTAGGCTAAAGTTGACAGTAGTGCACCTATGAGACCCTTATAAGTTAATCTTAGTCTTATCCCCTTCTGATGTGGAACTAATCGGGATGTGTTATAAACTCCCCCACTAAAGGGCTTGATGTCCTTGTCAAGGCTCGTCATAGCCCAGACTAAATCTTAGCATGGTGCATGTGAGGTGTAGCCAAGTGGTGGCTTCACACCGTGATGAGTCTTTTGACTCTATCCACGAGTAGCCCCTTCCTATCTAAGGGCTCTTATCATGCTCCAATACTAGGTCAACTATGATTCCAATTATCACGACTCGACCTGATGGGGTAACTAGCCTGTTGTCTTTATTGAGCTCAAACAAAGAGCCAAAATGCTTAAACTGAAGTTGATAGTAGTATACCTATTAGACCCTTATAAGTCAATCTTAGTAGTGGCCACTTCTGATGTGGGATTAATCAGGGTGTTACATGTCGACTGATTGTCTTGTCTGGTATTGTTCCACAGTGTTTATTTCTGTGTTGGGAGATTCATGGTTCAATGCCTGCTTTCTTGTACAGATGTCAATGTACTTTTTTGAAAGTAAAGTTTTCTTGAGAATTTGTGATTTCATATACTTATATGAATATTATCTTGTTGACCTGTATATTATGCTGAGATTCTGCCTTTATTATATTCTCACTTAAGCTCATTTTAATCTCTACATCATTAAATTGAAAATTAGTTCAGTTTCAGGATAAGTGACAATTATTATAATTTCATTTGCCAACATGACGATCTAGATTTGTGTGCTTTGCAACATCAGGACGGACAATGCGATAAAGAACCACTGGAACAGCTCTGTGAAGAAGAAATTAAATTCATATTTGGCATCAGGACTACTTTCACAGTTTAAAGGCCTGCCTAATGTGGAAAGTCCTACCCAAGTAGGTAATATGCAAAAAAACAATGATCATGGTCTAAAGGACAGGCTAGAAGTTGAGGATTCATCAGAATGTAGCCAAGCTTCAACTGCCAATGTTGGTTGGTATCAATCTGATGGAGAACTACCAAATACAGTTTCAGTGGATGATGACATTAAGCTGGATGATGATAGTAATAGAAAAGAGATTCAGGATTCTCAGTTGTCAATGTGCACTAATGAATATTATGCTTCTATGGAGGAATTTGCACGTGCTGTTCCTGAAGTACAATGTGAAGCTTCTACATCTGCAAACTTGCTACCTGAGGAAATGTCTGAAAAAGTATCTGATCGGATGATTTTGGATGAGTTGCCTAATAATTCTTCATTAGAAGTTTCCCAGCAGTCATTTGAGCTAACAGAAGCGTCGGAGCATTATAGCTTATGTACTAGAAATAATGAAAATGCATCTGTTTTGTGGTCAAAATTTTTAGACCTGAAAGTCCCAACTTTTATATTAAACAATGATTCAAGATATGAGAAGCAGAACAATCTTTTGGCATGTGAAACTGATTGCTGCAACAACCTTTATGGGTTAGATGTTCATCAGGGAACTATCCAAGATTGTCCTATTGAATTTGATACTTCAAACATTGTAAGTTTGGATTATTTCTCTGGTATAAATTGCCAAAACTCTTTTGGTTCTGAAGCTGGTGGAAGTCTTGGTTCGTGTTCAAACCCAATATATCCTGTCAGTTCATCAGTTGTTCCTGGAATTTCCTATTGTAACAATTTGATGGCTGTGGTACCTCCATCTTATCTCTGTCCAAGTGATGAGAAGCTACAGAGAAATTCTACTCATGAAACCAGAGAAATTTTTGTTGGAGCTCAAGATTCGGAGGTCATTACATGTTCTTATGATGGCTTTGCTTATTCCAGTTGCTCTTCTTTATGTCCCAATGATAGCAGTATACCTAATTGCTGTCTTCTTGAGGATAAGGGGCAGGAAATTGGGACTCCAAAGCATACACATACAGAAATGATGGTTTCGGGTACTCCTGATGCCAATCACAACATTACATTATCAGATGGAAATCCAACACAGCCAGCAGAATTGCAGGATTCTGGAGCTCTATTCTATGAACCTCCACGTTTCCCAAGCTTAGAGATTCCATTTGTTAGCTGTGATCTCATACCATCTGTAGATCTTCAGCAGGCATATAGTCCCCTAGGGATTCGTCAATTGATGATGTCCTCTGTGAGTTGTTCTAAACCATACAGTCTCTGGGATTCACCTTCTCATGATGAGTCGCCTGATGCTCTGTTAAAAAGTGCTGCCAAAAGTTTCATGTGTACACCATCCATTATGAAGAAACGACAACGTGAATTGTCATCACCTATGGTGGAACAGAGAACAGACAAGAAACCTGGTATAGAGATGCCTTGTGGGTCATTACACTCATCACCTTTAAGTAACGCTGAGAATTCTTCTATGGTTAACTTGAATGGTGCAGTTGTGTCGAATGAAATTTCATCAGGTTATGCTGAGGGAGGTTTTACTTCTTTGGACAACCAGCAGAAGGAACCTGTTCTTTTGGATGAGGACAAAGAAAATTTATGTCAGTCTTCTGGTTGTGCAACAAATGGAAATATTAATAAGGAAGTAAAGTCCTCGACTGACTTATCTGATAAAATGACATCATCTACAGTGACCATTAGTGTAGCAGCCAAATCTGATGCCGGTTCCTCAAGACGGAGAGTAAGTGTTATTTCATCATTTATATCTTTACCGTACAACTTATATGTGATAACCATGTACCATAGCAAAGATTTGTAGTTCATGTGGCTGATTGATCTTATAATGATAATGACTTAAATATTGACATTCTTGCTTCAACCAAATATCGTTGAAGAAAATTTCTCTGTACGATGTATGTGATTCCACTAAGAGCTTGCTCAAACTCAAGGTGTTCTCAATCTTGTACTTTTTGAACAATAGCTTCTTTAGGGACACATGATAACTAGAAAAGAATACGGTATAGTTTAATTTAGTGTCATTTGTCAATGGTTGTAAAGGACGGACATGTTAGGCATATACGGGAGTATAAATATTTAAGATAAGTGTGCTTCTATAGATCTATTAAAACTGGTAGTTTTTAAATTGCTAAATTTCATTTTCTTGTCTTATACTTTTCTACTTTTGATTCTGTGATTCCTTCTATGTTCAATAGTAAACACTGCCTGTTTATTTGCTTTTGAATTGAAGCTATCAATCAACATCTGATATGATTAAGAAATGAATACATCTTTTGCAAGTCTCCGTTTAGGTTTGATGTTTTATCCAATGCTTTAATCTCTTTTTGCTATTTTTTTTTCTTTTTCAATATCAGTTTTTAATCTTTTAGTCTAAAGTCAATGCCTTAAATTTGGTATGGCTGTCTTATGTTGGTTGAGAAGGCCACCATAACATACTTCCAATGCTTCATTGTGTTTTCATATTTGAAGGATCTTCCACATTTTCATGGGCATATGACATGCCATCATCCTTCGATTGACATTGAAATCACTTGATAGTCCATGAAGTTTCTCATTGTTTGAAAATGTAAGCTGTCATGACAACATCCATTAGTTGCCTAATATCTTGGATAGAGCAGGCTTTATGTGGCCCAAAAAACTTAAGCCCATTTATTAGTAATAGAGTTATCTAGTTATGTACATTAGCTCATTTCAATCTGGACCCTTGGGGTATCGCGATCTTCTCTACTCTGATGTTATACATCCATCAAAATCCATTGTGTAGCACACACAATCCAAATTAAATGTTACTAAGCAAGACTTGGTAAGAATTGCTTCACCGTAGCAGTTCCATGCTATGATGCACCCCTTGCACCATTCACTATTAGCCCTTCAGTATCTAGTTTTTGATGTTGTGTATCTGTGGTCGTAGGTCCACTGCAATGCCAATTATCATGACCAGGTCCAGTCAACCTACTAGCCTAATAACTTGTATAGAATGTTCTTATCCATGTGTCATGAAATGCTTAAGCCCAAGTTAATTGTTGGAGGTCTGACTAGTCCTATGTACCAGTCCAATTCATTGTTATGGTCCATTGCTGATCTATTGGGACAATAGAGGAAATTCTTAAATCTTAATTACATTCGTTTATAATTGAGTAATATATGTTTTAGAGTTTTAACTGAAACAGAATTAATTGGTTTCTTTTCAGCTGCAAATTATGAATTTTAGTATAAATTTGTGTGTTTTTTGTTGTTATACTTCCAGTTCTGATAAGAAAATCATTCTACTCTTGTGGTTCTTATGTAGCAGGCATCTCGGATTCTAGTTGAACGCAATGTTAATGGCCAAGGACTTTTTTCTCCACATGGCAAAGGACATTCTATGAATGCTTCACCAGGCACTGGTGCTAAATTGTTGAAAGTTCACTCTCAAAGGAGCTCAGAGAAAGCATTGAACAATGGCCAAATAGAAAATTCAGCTGAATCTCTACCTGATGTCCCTGCCTTCTTTTCTCCTATTGCCAGTGAAAATAAGAACTTACATTCAGTGTCCACTAAATCAGTAAAATCTGCTTCATTGATCCATCCTTCACCTCTTATGTTTGAAAAATGCAGTTCAACAATTGATGCGGACATTGGACACTTGAACATGTAAGAAAACTAGATAAACAAATTCTTGTTTTAGCTTTTGATCATTCAATTTTTCAGTACGATAGATTTTAGAATTATATATATGTATCTTGTGGGCTTTCATACAATGAGAGTTATCAAGCAGATTTATTGATTATTCCATACTTTGTTGCATATGTTCCTCATCATGTTTTTAGCATTGTGAACATAAAGTATCTAAGTGGTGTTTCCATCATTGCCTAAGTTCTATGATTAGCTGTATCACACACATGAGATGGCTTCTAATGAGGTCTAGTACATTTTGTACGTCAATCTACAATTTTGTTTCTATTTTAAATTCTAGTAAAAGATAAGGCTGTTCAATGCACAAGAAGACTCTTGAGAGATGTGAGGTCTGGTAAGGGTCAATGCAACCCCTTTTTCATAGGAATTTTTATGTGGTTCTAACTTAATTACCTAGGTTGCAAAAGGAGCAACTTTCTATCACACCGACTCTCACCCTCCTATTTGAGATTCTAGTATATAGCTATTCTTCTAATGAAAATTTTCCTCTTCCATGATTGTTCTATTGTTTCTTATTAATAGATTTCATGTTTTATTGTCAATTTAATCTAATATTAATGCTCATAAATTTTGATTTCTTCTGATGACTTTTTATTCGATCAAGTTCTTTTGACTAAAATATCCATTCAATAATATTTTAGTGGATCATCAAACAAGGCATATCAATTCCTGATTTGACAGCATGGAATTTGCATGTATAAAAAAGTCTTGAAGAGAGGAATTACCCTTCCAATTATGAAAAAATAGCTAGAACTCCAAATTTTGTGGTATCTTATGTTTCATAAAATTGTCTAATTTTATTGCTAGATCCTTTTTTAATACCTAAACAATTACTTTCTCAACGGAATCTATATCATGACACTTTAGTTTGATCATTTGAGTCACATGTACTTATTTTATTTTTCGTTTCCAATCTTAATGGTAATACTAATGAGTATTTGTTGGACAAACTTTTTACAAATAAAATGCAATTTTGTTAGAAATATGCTTAAAGTGAGTAATTCCGTGGAAGTTGGGATTCAATAATGAGTGCTTTCTGCTTCTATTATGGAGAATAATTTGTGCTGTGATACATTTTCTCTAAGTCCAATATCCTTCTCCTTACAGTTTTGATGATACCCCTGGCATCAAAAGGGGAATTGAATCTCCTTCAGCATGGAAATCACCTTGGTTTATGAACTCTCTCCTTCCAGGAAATAGAATCAGCACTGATATGTTTGAGGTTAGACAAACCAATCTTAGTGATACATGTGTATCCTGCTTCTGCTTTGTTTTTCGTCAATTTTTTACCTATTCAGTTTCACTGTTTCTGATGAAGGTGTACTGTGATTTGCCTACAAGGAATTTGTTTTTAGACACTTTTAATTGAACCAAGAAGTTGCATATTGTGCACTCGGTAAATATTTTCCATTACACTGTAAGATATGTTGAAGAAATGCTAGTTAAGAATTTTACAAACTAGTTGCAAACTGAATTTAACTTCACATTGGGCGCTCTTGCGAGAAATGTTAGCTTGACTACTAATTTACAGGAGAAAAAGAATATTTAAGGTGGCATTACATGTCCTGAGTGTTATGTTTTCTGTATTTAGATAACAGCCATAGGCAACATGTTCAGTTGGTCAACTTATATTTTCCTATCGTGGCCTTGAGTCTAATGTTGTTAATCTCGAACTTGCAGCTTTTTTTCTTTTCAGTTAAGGAATTTTCAGAATTCTTTAATCATTGTTCATAAAGTTAACCCTATTTCTCGTACCTAATTTTCCAGGATATAGGATATTTCTTGAGCCCTGGTGATCGAAGCTATGATGCCATCGGGTTGATGAAGCAGTTAAGTGAGCATACTGCTGCCGTAGTTTCAGAGGCTCAAGAGATACTGAGAAGTGGAAACCCCATCAAGATGCCACACGAACCAAAATTTGACAAGAAGAAATTCTCAGAAGAAAATGTAGAACCTGACAAAGAGCTGGATAATCAGTGTGTACCATCAAAAATCATGGTATTTGTCTCTTTTATCTCTGAAACAAGGTTTTTACAATACGTCTGCATTTATTTGGATGCTTTACCTGAATATACTTATTGCACATGTTTCCTATTCATGCAACATTTATTTGGATGTCTTTCTTTATAAAATCCTTTTATGGCATTAACTTGGATTCGACATCAGATTATTTGGAGGGAAATTCCTGTATTTGTTTAACCATGTCTATTTTCTCAATTGAAAGTTAAATGAATTAAAAGAAAATGTCTTGAACCATTTTACATGAAGGTCTTTTTAGCAATTAACTTTTTTGCATTGTGATTATGCGGCACATTTCATCACTTTTTGTCATTGGTATACAAGGCTACTAAACTTCTCCCTGAAAACTATTCAAATATACATCCTAAAGTTTCTCAAAAATTGCAAATATTTTCTAATTGTTTATGATACATCAACATGTTGAACAATTCTGCAGGCTGAGGCCCGAATCCTTGATTTTAGTGGATGTGGCACACCTGTCAAGAGATCAGAAAATGTGAAAGCAGGCAGTACAGAGACATCTGTAAGCTTTTCAAGTCCATCTTCATATCTTATGAAGGTTTGCCGATAAAAGCTTTTGGGCATCAAGCAAAAAATATCTGCCTTCTCTCTATATTAATATGTAAATGCCCCCTTGCAGAGATTGCTTTATTAATTTATTTTATCCCACCTTTCTTCTTTTTGGTGTCATCAATTTAACGGCCAGGCCATTTTCAATTACAAGACAGCACTGGGGCTTTATTGAAGAATGACATTTGATCTATTATAGATATAATACAATATCCTCTATTGTGTCATGTGTTTTAACTGATCCATAAAGCTTATATTTCTGGGTTGCATAAGATATTTTCCATATTTGCATTTCTCTTCTCAGCAAATATGTGTTTTTATCAGACATCATTTCAAACTGCAAATCCTCTTCAGTTGATTTTGTGTAACCTTAGCTTTTTCCTTGATGTCTTAGGAGAAATAGCAGAGTTACCAAGGAGGCATTTATAATCCATGATAATGTGTGATCTTGTTCTTTCTTCTATGGGGATTTGTAAACAAATGAAGCATTGAACAAGCATAGTGAATTCTTTAGTTAGATGATCTTTAGATCCCTTGATTTAATAGTTCAATAATAATGGCTGAGCTTCCTTTTTAGCTTTCTTGCAGGATATTAGCTTCATGATGTCTCTCTCGGAATTCTGCATTTTAATCTCATTATTCTGCAATGGACAATTTGACTCACATAGTTCTGCTGCTCTTTCTCTCTCCATGTTACATTACAAAAATGGTTTTGTTAAGTGCCAAACATGAAGCCATCCTTGTAATTTTGCATGATTTTGAGCCAGCTTCTAATGAAACAGTACTTTTTAAGTTCATGACAATACACACAATGTATGCTGTTTGCCTCCTCCTGTAGTAGGAAGAGTGCCATAGACAGAGACGAATGGGAGATGTGCCATATTCATGATAGCATAACTATCTTATTCTTCTACCCAATACAAATTTTCTCAATGTTCAACTGCTCAATGCAAAATATATTGTGTAAGGCTACCTTTTTGCAGTGCCTTTGTTGGCAACTTACTGTCATACTGCATGATATCAGAATGATCAATCTTGCCAATTTGTTGGTCGGAAAAAATAATTAAAAGACATTATTGAAACATTTTAACTAATTCTTTGGGTAGTCTTTATAATGAAAAGCTATGTTTATGTTCATAGGAAAAGACTTCCTGTTAATGCTTTGGAACAACAATGGAAAGAGATTTTTGTCTTGTGTGTATGATGTGGATAGCCCAAGAAAAGTGCAACTTCTCTTACTATTGTCATCATTTTACCAAACATAATTCTGATATCATTATGGTGCATATGAATTGGCACTGCCAAATAAATAAATTCCAAATCGAAAGAGCATTCTTGTCTTGTTTTTATGGTGTGAATTCTTGAGGCTTCCAACATTGTCTAAGGGAATTAGTTATGACGACTTAGAATGTAATTAACATCATGTCCTACAGGCAAATATATATATTATATATATGTATGTATATATGTATGTATGTATGTATATATATTAATATATATATATATATATCTATAATGAATAAATTTTTCAAAAAGTTTCAAGTTTTTTACTTTTTGGCATAGAATATTCCTTTTTTGGTTTATTCCCACAAAACATCTCTATATTTTTTAAAAGATAAAATGATCATCAACTTTTGTCTCATTGATTGTTGCTTTTACCTCGCCACCTTCGTTCCTCGTCTATCTCTGTCATCATGTCCTGATTCACCTCCACCCCCATTGCCTCACCTTGTTCTCTTCACACATCTTGCCCTTTGTACCATTAACTCCCCATCGAGCTAATAATTGTATTTCCAACACAGTGATAGGAGTACCCTTGCCATCATTGACGGGTCTCACCATGCACTACGATGGCAATAGTGGAGCTTGCAAATGAATAGAGGAGGAGGTGAGAAATAAGAGGTTGATTGATGGAGAAGGTTAAATAGACTAACCTAAATTTATATACTTATTTAGGTTAAATAGACTAATATAAATTGGGCTAATTACATATTACCGCATGTAATTAGTTACCTTTAACATCTCGATCCCTATACTTAAAAATGTTTCACTAGCATCCCTATAATTACAAAAGTGAAACATATATGTTCATTTATCCTAAAATCGTTGGTTTTATCGATGGATTCACAAAAATAAAAGGTAAAAAAGTAATTTTAACGTTTGTAGCGAACGACATCAATGGTGGCAGATGTAGAGTAACGACGAAGCGCTCTACGGCTCCATCATGGAGCAACGTTTGCGACATCGAGTCATCGGTGCCGGTCTCGAAATCATCAAGAGCCTGGAGTTGGTTCCCCCACCCACTCTCTAGAACCCTCAACAACACCTTCGCCTTGCTCTTCCCCCTCGTGCTCACCCTACTATTGTCGTCGGCCAAAGCCCTTATGGTCGCCTTCGCCTCGTTCACCCCCTTAACATCTCCCACTATCTTGTCTCTATTGCTCTTTACCAGGTTCAGCAGTGTAGCTGCAACGTTTTCCCTCGCCCTTCCGCTCCCCCCAACCACTAGATCCACTAGGACGCTAATGTCGTCCATCTTTCGAAACGACTCCACGCTCTTGTCGCATCCTACCATCTAGGCAATCACCACCGTCGCATCTTCCACCCCCCCCTCTCCACCTATCCTTCACCACCAGCATGAAGAGAGGCAACATGATGCCTAGCTCAATAAGGGCGATGCTATTGAGCGGGTAGCAGGTCAGGCCGAAGAGGGCCTTATGCACATCCTTGATGAACCTATTGGTGTGCTAAGGGTACTAAGGAGGTCCATGAGGGTGACAATGAGGGGCTTCTTTGGCCCGATGATGGAGCGGTACGCTTCGATAGAAAGGAGGCTATAAAGGGTTATGATAACGTGCTGGGCGACGATGGGGGAGAGAAGGTAGAGGGTGACAACGAGGGAGTTGAGGATGCTCGGGGTGCACATGAGCACCTCATAGGTAGAGATGAAGAGGTTAAGGATGACAGCAATAGTATTCTCCTTGGCCTTAGTTGCGGACAAGTGGTGGTGGTGGTGGTTGAGGAGACGGGTGGTAAAGAGGGGCATGGTGCTAGCATCGACGAGGGAGGAGTGCATCACTGGTCCTGCTTTGATAGGCGACGGATCTCCACGATGGCTTCGGTAGTGAACTTTAATTCTGTAAAGATAGAGCGTCGACACAGATGTAGAGTGACGAAAGGGTTGCTCGGCAATTGTGTCAATATCGATGCTAATAGTGTCGTCGTTTATTACTATAAACTGAAATATTAAAAATATCTTTTTACCCTTTATTTTTATATTTTTGTTCATAAAACTGATATTGCTAAAGTAAAAAAACATATAAGTTGTTAATATAATTTTTTAAAGTATAGAAATCGAGCTATAAAAAAGATAACAAACTATAAGGATAATATATAATTAGCTCATCTAGAAGTATAACAACGTGAAGTTTTTGATGGACATAAGTAATGGCATGCATTAAAGATATTTTGTATACTAAAATTCATAATTAAAAATAAGTTGTTTCCAAGCTGACAAACACGTGTATATGAACACCCTATACAATTTTGTGTAATTGAAATACCAAATGCCTATCAAGAATTTTAATTAAATCATTTGTGATTACTCGTGACTCATTCTTCGACATTGTCGAAATCTTTCATTTGTAGCCCATCAATAGCCCATATTTATTTCAATCTCAAGATGGCTAAGTCTAACCATAGATGAGAAAAATACCATTTTGATCATCACTAGTATAAACGCTTCAATTAATCCGAGAACATTATTTTCCCATCCTCTGTCTCCGACGAGGCACCAATCAGGTAAATAGCCCGGGTCGAACCTGGTGGGTCCCCCGCGCTTTCCTGCCTGATGTCTCGCCGTGGCAGGCGATCACGGCGCAAAACCATCCTCTCTTCTGATCATTTATTATTATTATTATTATTATTATTATTATTATTATTATTGTTGTTGCATTTTGTATGTAAGGAAGGAAAAAAAAGCATTTATTTTTTATTTCTGTAAAAAAAAATAGAAAGAATCCGCGACTCCTCTCTCTGGTGACAGGTAAGGAGGGGAAAGGGAATTCGGGGTTGGCGCACACGCTTCTCCTCGTTTAGGGATTCCCCGTCTCCGCCTCTCCGGCCTTTCGATTACTCCGGTTTCGATTGCCCGGGGAGGAGCACCTCCTGTCGTATTCGCCTGAACCCGGTCGGATCTCCACGGAAAGATCCCGTTTTTGTATTCGTTCGATTGGTTCCTTAGGGTTCCGGGGTCGCGGCGATGGCCGGCGCGCTGGTGGATCGAGCCACGAGCGATATGCTGATCGGCCCCGACTGGGCGATGAACCTCGAGATCTGTGATATCCTCAATCACGACCCGGGGTATGTGATTCTACTGTGCCTTCTTCCTTTCCTTTCTTTCGTTTGTTTATTAAGCATCGGAGTTGCTTTCTACTGTTGCATTTGTTTCGTCATTTGGTGCTCTGAATTTGATTGTTGTCACGTGCGAATGGAAACTTCGTCTTGCTTTTGTTGGACTTGGTTGTTTATTCGGTGAAACTGGGGCGTAAACATGGTCTTTGAGTTGACATCCGTGAAACATAAGGACTAACGGTACGAAATTCTTACCCTGGTTGGCAAGGTGGGAAACTTCGATGAACTAGTTTATCTTATCTCTAGATCAGGAGTATTGTTTTGGATGACGTTATGAGGAACTGAATCATCTAAAGCTTGGGTAGTATCCAATACGACAATTTTGAAGTTCAGCAATAAAAGTCGCCAATGGAAGGCTACAAGATATGTGTTATTAGTTCAGATGCAAGATCGACACCACTGATGCTATAGATGGACTATGAAATGGGAAAATGATCAGTATGGCATTTTCTGAAGGGTGATCTTTAATAATTCTTTTCCAGAATTGTTTACGGTGGCATCTGTGAGAAATGATATGGAAGAATTGGAACTCTATTTCCACAAAATTGGGATGCATTGACTGGTTGTTACTGTGGTTCTTTTCTAAATCCTTTCTTTTGCTTTAGAAGTCCACTCCTTAAGGTCAAAGTCTGGTTGTCATTCCAGAAAGTGGCACTAGTGAAACTCAGAACTTTGGAATGAACTTACTGGTTTATAGAAATAGATTATCAGGATTAGAATAAATGGAAGATATCTATAGCGCTTTTGACTGAGGTTTCAAATTCTGGAATGTGCTGATTGGGGTAATGTTCTGATTCCATACCCTTGCTTGCCATTGACTTCTCCGATCTGCCAGGGGGAGGAGGAGGAGGAGGAAGCCTACATGGTGTTATTGATGACCACCTCCCATCGCCCCCTGCTGATCTGCCACTAGTCTTCACCATTGACGTTAGAGGATGACTGCTGCCTGTGGTCGCCTCAGCTGATCCACCACTAGTCATCACTTGTGACACTTGGGGGAATATCAGAATGGGTTTCACGTATCATGTGCTTGGGACTTTAAATTAAATAAAGATTGTTCACAGGGGAAAAAAGAAAAAAAAATATAAGTGAATAAGAGAAGGAAAAGATACAAAGGAGAGGGAAGAAAAAGAGTTGAGACAATTATTCTTAAAAAATATTATTTTTACGAAAAATTATTTTTTAAAAAATGAACATGTGTTTTCTCATATGATGATGGACTACTCAACCTGCATGCATTATTGACTTTTCCAATTTTGATTTAATTCTTTCTTTAATTTTGTTATCAGGCAAGCTAAAGATGTTGTTAAGGTCCTCAAGAAACGTATTGGGCATAAAAATTCTAAGGTTCAGCTTCTTGCACTAACAGTAAGTACTTCAGTCAGTTTGGCCTTTAATTGTACATTATATATCCAGGTAGCTTTCTCATATGATAGGGTTTTGAGTCCCCAGATGTGCCTTGTGCATATGTGGTAACAACTAGTGCATCTTGTAATATATACATAAGGAAAAAATGTTAACAACAATTGGTTTATAATACCTTTTTGGGTGTCGCTTGCTATTGGCTTTTGAACTTTTTTGATGCGACTATATGTTTAAAAAATTATGGTAAATCTTTATGCATATTTTGTATATTTGTTTCACACTGTAGTCTACCTTGATCTTGTTTCTATGGATGCTCTCATTTCTTAGTGCTTCTTACACCTTTTAAGATGCCATTTTCACTTTAAGTCTTTTCTGAATTGTTTTTCGTTTTATTGTTTGATTCTATCATCCATAGGTGTCTGTTTTGTAAGTTATTTTTAGTGATTCTATCCTCCATTTTACTTTCTAGGTTTCTATTTTAGGTTGATTGAGCTACTCATGTACAATTTGGCTGAGTGATTGCACGTTAGGCTTACATGTAGCAATATTTTTGTTCTTTGTTCTTGTCACTATTTCAACCTTAGTTTTTCTCAAGGCCAAGATTTGCAACTTAGGTCATGTATCATGTTTGTGCCAATTATAATTTCCTTGTTATGTAGTTCAATTCAATGTATGCAATTTCGTACCATACTGAAGTTTCAACGTTCGTTCGGTATGGTATGAAACTGTATATCGAGCGGTATACCTTTCGGTATACCGCTCAGTATATATATATATATATATATATATATATAGGTAAACCGCTCGGTTTACCTATATAAAAAATTATATATATGAATATATATATTTTTCATAAAAGGTGACGTCGCCTTTTCCTTCTCCCACGCGGGGCGACGTCACCTTGTATATATATATATATATTTTTCGTTCCGTCCGGTAATGGGCGGTCCGTGTACCGGTAAACCGACGGACCGGTACGTACCGCCCGTACCAGACGGTATTATTCGAAATTGCCTACCTTGATTCAATTTATAAAATTAATACAATATCTTCACGGAAGATAATAAAGCATTTGATTCATTTTAGTTACTCTTTAAATTTGTTTCTTTTAATTTACTTTATGTGCCTTTGTTTATCTATTCCCTTGGAGATTTACTCTCTTTTGCAGTGTTGATGGCCCTTTTGCTAAATACTAGTGACATGGTTATATATATTAATTATTTGCATCTCATGCACTCAGCGATTTTGAGGTTTATGCAGTACATATTAGTCCAACACTCCTAAGATTCAATTCTTAACAAACTCTTGACACAACTTATCTGTATTTTGGTATCATCATTACTGCAGAAATCATATGTTCGATACTGCATATCTTTTGTTGGTCGTAAACACACTAGTGTACTTTTTAAGTTGTTTTTTTTTTGTGGAAAGACTTAAGTTCCCCTTTAAGTTTGATTTATTTAGAGAGAGAAATAGAAAGAGAGAGAGAGAGAGAGAGTATATGAGTCACTGTTTAACCGTTAAAAAAAGAACAAATGAACCAGACTAAACCACCTGTAAAAGGGCGATCTGCCTCCTGGTTCACACCACAGGTCCTAAGGGCAAGACCCTTTTTGTTTAGGCTTGAGCTAGCATAACTTTAGTTCAAATCTGAGTCGGGCCCAAATCAAAGACCCAAGCCCTTTTAATCAAGTACTTTAATGATGGGCTTTTGTTAATTTGAACCTCGTTCTCGTCTTGGTGCTGAGACACAGTTTTCAACCAACTAGTTTCATTGGAAAGCCATTGGAGATGACATAAATAGGTAAATACCTTTTTTACGAGTAACAAATCTGTCATGCAAACTGAGTGTTTTGTTCTTCTTGGTGTTGTCAGAATTAGTATGCGAAGCTAGCGTTTAGCTTGTGTCTTGTCTTGGCATATACATTGCTATTGCACTTGTGGCATGGCACTAGCACCTAAGATGGTTTCCTTGGATAGTGTGAAGGTTTTGTGCCGCTGTGTTAGTCCTTGGGCTGATGAAATGTACTATCTTTAGATAGAAATGGTCCCTGATAGTGTCCTAGCTGTGATGGAAATTTTTCCACGCCATTCGCTGAAACTGATGTGAGACATAACTTTAAACTTTCAAAACATTAACTATCTCAATACCTTGGAACCCCTCGGTGGTGAGGGATACCCTTCCCACATATTACCTATGAGGTGGACATAAAAAATGGCTGACCTTGGAACCTTCGCAGGTGGTAGTGAGGGATATTCCTTCCTGGTAAATACCTATAAGGTGGACATTGAGGGTTAAGCTAGCTGCTATGTTCCACATGAAGTTTTTGGGTGACACTTCTCCTTTTCTTACTCTTGGACAGCACCACATTGAATTGTAGGCTTCTTTTTCTTGTAGTAAAATGTCACATTTCACAGCATATTGTGTGTCTGACTCCTTTTGTTGAAAAATCTGTGCATGTTGGGTGACCAAAGCACATCACCCTTGTGATCGTTTGGGAAGTTAACTTACTTTGTATGGTATTACGACAAAGAAGTATACATGGATTTGCAAATAGACAGCAACCCATAGCAGGCTGGCATGGGTTGGAACAGGTCAGCACATGTTATGCCAGAAACACATTGGCATACATAATGACAACTTGTGCCAGTAGTCCCAACATGCTTGTGTTGGTTGGGTACGAGCACGCTGATTTGAAGAAATACGGTTTTCTAGGCAGACAGAGGAAAGCAAATCAAGGAGAGATAAAATAAAGAGTCAAGGAGAAAGAGAGAAGAGATAAGCTAGCAGGCCAAAGAAACTTGATTTCTCAAATTAAATCATGTCAACATGTAATTTGATTGATGACATATCTATATTTGGAACAAAATCTTAAGAAATTTTCTTATGGGACTTTCCATGAGATGGAAAGAAATCCAATAAATGTCATATTTCCTGTTCTTGTGCCTAAACACGGACTTGAGTCAAACTTAAACTGAACCATATAAGATGTGATGTGCATCTACCTTGGACCATCTTTTGTTAGCCAATGTACATTTGCTTATTGTCTAAACTAGCCTCCTTGACCGTCAAAAGGGCCCAAGTTTGTGTAAATTCTGCTTGTTCAGAATAAGACAACTTGATACAACCCTCTAGTGTGTCCATCTAGCATAATTCAGCACATAAAGGTCCAAATCATGATTTAAGTCATGTCAAACATTAGACAAACTATCTTCTGGTCAAGGACTCACATGCTTCTGGTAAATAAAAAAGGACATATTAAGCTTTAGAATAGAAATGGACATCTTAATACTAGTTTTGAAGTGGAGAGGCCTTCTTTGGAAACTCCTTTAGTCAAGTTAATAAGGTAAGGGCTGATCAAGCCTTCTCATCAAGAATTTTCTATTTTGATTCTACGTTAGGGTTGATTTTCGTCATTATTTTGGTAGTTAATTTAATTGGTCAAAAGAGCTTTATCTTAAGTTTAATTTGTATCTGAGAGTCCTAATATGAATTTAGTATGAGTTAGGCAGACAATTTTACCATAGAGATCTGTATTTTGAAGGTTTTAAGTGTCTCTTTAGTGGGTTGATGGGATTAACATCCCCTGCAACCCTTGTACGTATAAGAAGATTGTAAACCTAGGGCCACATGAATAAAAGATTCTTTATTTTATTGCAATAAAGTAATTTAATTTTTTAATTCAGTCTTTTTTGTTGGTGGCTGTGGGTGGCTCCGTCGTCATCTTGAGATGAAGAAATGCATTTTAGAAGCAGTACTCTAATATACAGCTTAAGGTGATAATTCAAACTATACCAAATCAGTCCTGGTTGAATGAATCTGGACATCTACTAAAAATTAACAGAAAATGCCTGGTATATGAAACCTAAATTTAACGTACACTTCAATAAAACTCGTATTAGATATACTCTAAATTTACCTATATCCTACTTCGCTGTCATAGGCTGCATCATGAATGTACCATATCATGCCAGAAATATTTTGGCAATTACTTGTTTAACAATTGATAATTATTTCTTAATAACTTCAGGTAGATAAATAGTTTCCTATATTTCATGCCAATTTTATATTTTTATATCTTGTTTATCTTACATTGATTTACCACTTATCAGGATATTGATTTTATGTTGCAGCTACTGGAAACAGTGATAAAAAATTGTGGGGACATAGTTCATATGCATGTTGCTGAGAAAGATATACTGCATGAGATGGTCAAGATTGTAAAGAAGAAGGTTTTATTTTTTTTTTCAAATTTAGATATTTCCTTGTTTATTACCTTTTACTTGCTGCTGATCATATTTCTAATTATTTTTCTTACAGCAACCTGACCTTCATGTGAAGGAAAAGATACTTATATTAATAGATACATGGCAAGAAGCTTTTGGTGGTCCACGGGCAAGATACCCTCAATACTATGCAGCATATCAGGAATTATTGGTAAGCTTTGCACATTTTTTTAAGATAGTTTCCAGCTTGTATTGCTATGAAGTATCAATTGATATGTGATTCTTCTATTGGGAATAATTTAGAAATAAGATGCTGACATGTGAAACAGTTAGGATTTTGGACTAACTGTTGCCAAATTAGTACTCAGTTTTTTATGTTATCTAAATGTATTGTTGTTTCCTTCTCTATCAGAGAGCTGGAGCTGTATTTCCACAGAGATCTGAGACTTCTGCACCTATTTTTACTCCTCCACAGACGCAACCTTTGCGATCATATCCTCCATCAGTGCGAAGTCCTGATTATCAAAATGAAGCACCTGAATCTTCAGTTGCATCTGATTTTCCTGTTTTAAGGTGCTATCCCTATCTTCTCAGTTGTTTGTAATGTATTTCAGTGGCAAACACGATAGTTGCACTGATGCTAGTTCTTCCCTTTCTCATTTTCTCACTGTGATGGTTACCTTTCTGTTTTGATAGCCAAACCTTTAAACTTTTTTTTTGCCCTGATAGTTGTGTTTAACTGCTATATTTGTGTTTGTTGAGTATGACTTCGAGTTTTGTTGCTTTACCATTTATGACATTTAAGTAAAAAAATTATGCCTAGTGGATATCTTGGTTGGTTGAATGGTCATGTTCAACCCTTGTTAGCTCAGATTCAATATCTTGGGTTCAAGCACTCAAATTGCAATTTCTAGAACAATCTTTTATTTTTTTTGTCATTTTTATCTACTATTGTTCACTGAACTAGTTTTAAGTAAGTTTTTATTGTTAAATACATGATTTTTTATTCCAATAATTGCATGTTTGAACTATACAAAATTTTCTTTCGTTGCATGCCCCTGTAACTTTTGTGTCTGGTTAAATACTTCTGGAAGTTTTGTTTCATTCACTTAAAATCACAATTTTAAGACCAATCTTCTAGCTGTTCTTTGTTCATTTTGATCTACTCTAGTTCACTAAACTAGTTTAAAGTGAGTATACATAGACTATACATAGATATTTTTTTCCCAATAAGTTCCTCAAATCTGTATTATAGAACAAAATTAGCATATGTTCATTTCTATCCCTGCAAAACTCCTATTTGATTCATTAACTTAAAGTTCCATACATTATTGGTTCTGGTGCTGTACTTTAAAGACTGAATTTCTATTTAATTTTTCAGCCTCACTGAAATTCAGAATGCTCGTGGTATCATGGATGTTCTTTCAGAAATGTTGAATGCCTTGGATCCTGGAAACAGAGAGGTATTTTGCACTTTGAGAGTTTCTTTTATAATATTTATTAGCATGTTATCCCAAACGCCATTTTAGTTCAAACTGGCAATTAACACTCCAGTTTTGAAAATCTGGCATGCAACTTTTTTCCTGGACCATGATATCCAGGCATTGATTAATAAAATGTAGTGGAGGATGAATACTTTTTTGCTGTGTCATTAAGCTGGTTTACTGTAGCTGGACTCATTATTGAAAACTCAATACTCATGGTTCAATTTAGAGTTGATAGTATTCTCTGGTTTCTCCTGTGTATGTGAATAGATTTATGACCTGATTTTTCCAATGCTAGAACAAAGATATGAAATGTAATCAAACAACTGCTCAGCCAAGGTGGTTTTTATATGCAGGGACTTAAACAGGAGGTAATTGTTGATCTTGTTGGTCAATGCCGTACTTACAGACAAAGAGTGGTGCATCTCGTGAACACAACTGCGTATGTTCTCTCAGTTATGTTTTCCACATTTTCTGTGTTTATAACAGAAGTACGATGGACAAAGATCGGACTAATCTAGTTTCCTTGCTGTAAAGGTCATTTTTTTGAGTCAACATCTAAATTTGCATCACAAAAAGATGAAAGCTTAGCACATTTGATTCACTAGAATTGAGTAATAATTCTTTATTCTTATGGTTCTTCTCTTGTTTATCTTTTCACCTTTTTCATTGCATTTCTTCATGATGGCATTTTAGAGTTAATAATGTCAGTGGTAGCTACGCTTGTCTATCAGATGTATTCTAATTGGCATATGCTACTTTGCTAAATTTGGGCTACTTGACTGTTCTCATCATTTTCAAGATTGCAGTCTTTTATATTTTATGCTGTTTGTGACAGAGATGAGGAGCTGCTTAGTCAAGGACTTGCTCTGAATGATGATTTGCAGAAGGTACTTGCAAAGCATGATGCTATTGCTGCAGGACTTGCTGTTCGTGTGGACAAACGAAAGTCACTTCAGACACTTGTCGATATTGATGATTCTTCGGCAAGCAAAGAGCCACGACAAAGGTGGTTGGCTTTCTTTTAAGTAATTTGCTATTTACAAACTGTGCACTATATTTGTTACACCATAGAAATGCCCATGCAAAGTTGATAGGAAATCTGAATAGCTTTACTGAAAACTGTTTAAATTTCTAAGAACAAAATTTCTACTGAGGACACACTTCTGTGATTGGCTTGGATGTGTTGTACAAGTTGATGATTATTGATCTCTTTAAAGCCTTTTGTTCAGTTGATTTATTTTTAACCAATCTATTTTATTTAAGATTGACTGTTAGAACATGTTATACTTATGAGTGGAATCTTCAACTTTATCAGTAGCATTTATTTCTGGCTTACATCTATAGTGCTTAATGAGGCTTCCTTTCATGATCGACTTTGATGTAGGCCATCAAGTACAAGCACAAGTAACCAGCCTCCTCTTCAGCAACTATTGCTGCCTGCTCCTCCATCCGATGGTGCAGGAACCACTTCAGTAAAAGTTGATCCCAATATGGACCTTCTTAGTGGCGAGGACTACAATAAACCTACAACAGAGAATCTGCTAGCTCTTGTTCCTGTCAGTGAACCACTCAACAATTCTGCTTCTGACCAGAATGTCTTGGCACTCGCAGACATGTTTTCTCGAAACAACTCTACCAATAACAACAAAAATCCTGCAAACTCTTTTGATTCAAATTCTACATTTCCAACACAACAGACTTATCCTGCTGTATCGAACCTTCAGCAGCAGGCTCAGCAGACACAACAGCCTCAATTTTTTACTAATGGAGGCATCCCAAACACAGGGGCACCTCAATTTGAGCAGTCAAGTCATGACCAGGGAATGCAGCTCAACCTGGCAAGCACTCCATGGAATGGTCAGTTTGCTCCAGCATATAATCCACAGCAGCAGGCACTAGGTTATGGTAAGACCATTGTCTTTTCCTCTAAAACTTTATAATGCTCTTTTTCCCTGTAATTTTGCCTATATTTTGTTACAAATGTATTCTTCAAATATTTGAAGTTTTTTTAGTCACTGATTGTTCTAAAAAACCAACAGGATGAATAAAATGAAAAATTGCACTTGTTTGTTCTGCAATTAGCATAAACCTATGCCAGAGGAAAAATTACACATATATGGCTATAGGACAAATAATATATTATGGATCAGAATGTCGCATACTTAAAATTATGTCATATACTGAAAGTAC
Source organism: Musa itinerans (assembly GCA_001649415.1). Taxonomy (NCBI): domain Eukaryota; kingdom Viridiplantae; phylum Streptophyta; class Magnoliopsida; order Zingiberales; family Musaceae; genus Musa; species Musa itinerans. The sequence goes on along the minus strand of LVTN01000065.1, from coordinate 584,931 downwards.
AATTTAAACTGACAATGCCAAAATGGATGAATGACATTACACAGTAGATACAATAAGAAATGATGTGCTTTTACCAAATTGGAGGTAGCTCTAGTTGTTGTAAGGATGAGAAAATATTATCTATGGTGGTCAGAACATACACAAAGCCAATTGTCATATGCACCAACAAAAAATGCCATTCAATCTGGATTTGGACATCTAGAAAGAGTTATAGAGGTGGACAAAGGAAAGTTTATCATCAGTAATAAAAAAAGACACCAGGGCTATCCTTAACGGCAAGAATCTTACAGAAGCCCCGTCACACTCTTTTTTAAATTTACATGATTTGGAATCTTTTGAAGAATCAGATTCTAAACAATAGCAAAGCCATAAGTCTCAAGTAGAAAAGGTTGAAAGAATCAGATTTCTAACATTTGGAATAATGACTCTTAATATCTGGAACTACATTCCATTTTATCTTGAATTGTATTATTTATCATCACCTCTCTCCAACACAACAAAACTTAGATCTAAAACCATATTTTGCTTTATGTATAAGTTGTTGAACGCAAATAAATTGAGAAAAAAATTTAAATAAAGTGTTGATTTTTGAGTCTTCTTTTCTCAAGTTTAAGCATGCTATGTTTGATAACACAGATACATGTGTGCTTATGTATATAAGGGGAGAACAATGCAAAAAACCTGCCACCAATGTGGGATTTTGGAAGGATCAATATACATTGTCTTACCCCCATGTGCAAAGTGACTTTCTATAAGTCAAAACATTTGTAATAGTTGAATGGACCCTGTTAACTCACATAGAGGATTTCCTTTACCATGTCACCAATATATTATTTGAAGATAAACACAAATATTTATATATGTATGTAGCTATATACATATATGTATATTTCTACATGTGAATGTGTAATAAACATCCATACATATACCATAGCATGTACACGTGCTTTTTAGCTGTTTCATACCCCTGCCCTTTTAAACCTACCTCTTGAACTTGTATCTGTGGCTCTGTGTCGAGGTTGGCAGTTTAAGCACAATTTGTTGGAGAAAGAATATGAAAAGTGTTTTTTTGATTCTTTTTATTTGTGCTTCAAAATCATTTCACTGGAGTTCTCTATCTGCTACATTGCTTGGCTTGATTCTTTTTAGTTTTATGCCCTTTTGTATGAGTGTCATCTGAATTTTACAGATGCAAATGATCAAAGTGGAGCTCTTCCCCCACCGCCATGGGAGGCACAACCTGCACAGAATGAAATGCCTGGCTTGCATCATGAACCGCTTCAAACTGACCAGCTTAGTGTGCATCCCTTATCAGTTCAAACTGGTCAACTCGGGGGCATGCAAGCTCAACCCATGCTCGGCAGCCAGCTCGGAGGCATGCAACCTCAACAAACGTCAGGCGGTCAGCTTGTAGGAATGCCTCCACAACATATGATGGGCCCCCAGTTTACGGGGTTGCAACCTCAGGTTGTCCAGGGCGATCAGTTTGTAGGCATGTATCCTCCAATGCAGAACAGCCAGATGAGAGCCATGTATCCGCCACAGATATTCGGAGGTCACATGGTTGGTATGGGTCAACAGCCTATGCAGGGGACAGGCTATGGGTATGGGCAGCAGCCGGGTGCTCAATTCTATGATCCAATGAGACCTACATACCCTTATTATACTCCAAATGCGGTCGTGCAGAGAATGTATGGGCTTTCGGTGCAAGATAATAACACATATGCGAGCAAGGCCTCGTCATATCAGATGCCCACATCCTCATCTTATCTGCAGAATTCGAACAAACCATCAAAGCCTGAGGATAAGCTCTTTGGTGATCTTGTTAGTTTGGCCAAAAACAAAGCTAAATAAACCTCCTCTGCTCCTAAGGTTGAGATCTTGTAAAATCAGTGTGGAACTGTTTCTTCACACATTTTTTTTGATTTGATATGCTGGTTCTGGTACTTGCTTTCCTTACATGTATTATCTCTTTCTGCCTCCTCATTTGTATGATGTCCTTTTCTTTTAACCATGTACATTTAGAGGGGAAAAGGATAAAGGTTGATTAGAAGATTTAAGATACTTTTTTTTTGTTATGTTCATGTTTGATGATTCAGAGATCAAAATATGAGTCCATACGGTTCTTCCAGGAAACACTCACTTTTTCTCTCTATGATGCTGTAATTACTTGATCTCCCAGTGACAAAGATTGTGTACTAATGTTATGATTAGATATATTAGAGAATCCATTGCATTTAGTCTCTAAGATATTGTGGCCATTATTTTGATGATAAAATTTTGTGAACTTGTTATATATAAATATATTGGATTGGAGGACACAAACTTGACCGATTTACTAATTAGATTGTTTAAGTCTTAGAAAGACTAAAATGTCCTTAATTCTTCTTTTATGATAATAAAAAAATTTATTATAAGAGTGAAATAGTAAAAACTCTCCTTTCCGTCCCTATCGTCCTTTTATTTTTCTGAAAAAAAAAAAAATCAGAAGTAGGAAGCGGGGTTGGACGATCTACACAAATCGTCCTTTTTACAAAAGACGGAGACTTATGACTAATTATATATTTAATTACATATTATGTTAGCTATCTTTTAAAAAATTATATTGATATGGTAAAATATTTTAGTCCATTTATCCTCTGTTTTACTGACGAAAATAAAAAAAAGTAAAAAAGATAATTTTAATTAGTGTTTAATTAGCCATGCAATACACCGAGATCGTAGAATAAATATACCAGGCATTCCTTGTTCGTGTGAGATGCAGCCACCGCAATTAAAAAGATAATTTTAAGTAGTGTTTAATTAGCCCTGCAATACACCGAGATCGTAGAATGTACGAGGCATTCCTTGTTCGTGTGAGATGCAGCCAGCGCAAGATGCGTCTGCCAGACGATGATCTTATTGTTCCCCACTCTCGTTCACTTGCGTTTTTGTTTCTGGTTCTCTCGATCGTCTCGATTTGCTTCTGTGCTAGGGTTCCTCCTTCGGCGAGAAGGTACTCGTGGTAGTTTTGTTCAGATTGCAACACGCCTCTTCTACCACATGGGTGTCATGGTTGCAGGTGACAAGTTTGCTTCTGGGCATCTCGCCTATTCCTGCTGTTTTATTTGCTCTCTCTATCAAGTTTTGTGCTGGAAGTCCGTTGTGTGTGTTTGCTAGCATTTCATCCCTTTTAGCTTGATAGCTTCTCATGTCCTTCGGAAAATATTGGCAATTTTAACATTGCTCTACAAATTATTCTAATATTTTAGCATAAATCATAAGTTTTAAATCATGTAAACTTATCCATCTACTCCATAGGTTTGAGTTATATGCAATCCACAGGCGAGAAAAAAATATTAAAAATATAAATTAAAACTAAATATCATGTACCTACTAAACTTCTGGATGGAATAATATTGATAAAAAAATTTAAGAATTCACAAAAAGAACATGACAATGGCAAGTTTATCAACAGGGTTAAATCAAGTGCAACCAAGCAATACTGCTGCTCTGTAAGATCCCTCTTCAAAGGCTTTTTGTCAGGAGGTATCCATGCTTGCAGGTTGCTGCACAGTAAGTACAAAATGGAATCTTTCACCACCAACTCTTTGTTGCAAGCATTAAAGATTCCCTTGGCTGCTGGGTTAAATTCCAGCTTGATCTCCACACTTTGGGATCTGCTAAGCTTTGTTGGACCTTATGCTGACATACCAAAGGTCTCTTCATGCTTGACAAGACTTGCATGTTAGTCAAAGCTTATGGTGTTTGAATCTTAATGGATTCATTCCAAAAGTTGTCTCATGTACTCATCACCATTGCACTCCCAGGAGAGTTGTGTCTATTTGTCAGGGAGGACATGAGGCCTCAAATATAGTTTATAATGTTTCTGGGATTTATCAAGTGTACGAAAGAGATTTTTTTTTTCAAGATTAATGTAAGAGGTTATACAAAAGATTTTATGCTTCGGTTTGAATTAATTTCACAAAGGTTTTTTTTTCTTCTTATATTATTTCATGTAATGAAAATTTTGAGTTTGTCTCCTAAGATATAGACAAATGATACATCCATGTAAATCTTATGTTTTTTTAATTTTTTGGAATGTATATTTTATTTGATTGAATTTTAGATTTTTTTTATGTGGGTTTCTTCCCTACAGAGTGGTATATATCAGACTTAGATAGTTAATCCTCTGAAAAACTTGCATCAAATTTTATAAAAGAATCATAATCACTTAATTTGCTGCATTACAATTTTTGATGCATGATTATATTCAAATCTTGTAATCAAAATGGTGTGCAGGGCAGCTTTCTTCTATCCATTTCTATTGCAATGCTTATGTTTACACTTGATCATGGAGTTTTTAGAACAAACAAAGAACAAAATATAGATTTCTTTCCACCATAAAATTGATGAACACCTATGTTATGTCAATTGTTGGTGGAAGAAGGAATCATTCCTTGTTCCTCTTTGTTCCTCAGGAATATGCCCTTCGTAAGCTCTGGAGCAGATGACAGAAGTTTCACAGTCACAATGTGATGCTAATTTGTAGCTATACATCTAAAAAAATAGTATGTCTCATGCTGTCCACTTGAAAGAAATAATAGAATGCATCCAAAAGAACGATGGAAAGATTTATACTGTTGTAACAGCAGATATATGCCCATGAACAAGGACAGAGATGGTGGCTTGATTCTAAAGCTCAAGTCTTCCACTACTAAATTTAATGCTGTTTCAGCTGTATATAACATGAGTTTGATGTTTTTGGATGCCATTGGATCGATGATTAAAGAACAGAAGAAAACACCAGCTTAGAGGCCTCAGCCGAATCCTTTTAAGCCTCATGCTTCTCCATTTCCTGCAACAAGGAAAGCTTTGGGATGGATTCACTCACTGTATCCACTGTGACTTGCAGCATTCGTAAGGCTCCTCACAAAGCAGCTCCTTTCAACTTCATGTCCTCACTCTCGTCCTTCAAGGTTGACTCAACTAACAAAGCATTCGATTCTCCTCCTCAAAGATGGTAGTCTGACAGGTGATTGGATGTTCTTTTGCAGCCTGTTTTCAGACGATTGCAGCAACAATTTGTCTCATTAAAGGTTGAAGTTCCCAAGATCATAAAAACCGCATCTTTGAATCTTTTAGATGGAGTGGTAGACTCGTTGTTCGAATTCGAAGAGCAAGCTGTATTCAATGAGGTATTCTTTCTCCAGAGAAACCAGACTGATGAATTATGGCATAGACAGCAGAAGTCTCCGTGTCTGATGACACTATCATGAGGTGTTGCAGGGGAACTTTGCGCCCGTTGACGAGGTAGGAGAAGCTCTGCAGCTCTCAGTCATTGATGGGGAGATTCCGGATGATTTCCCAGAAGGCATCTACTTGAGAACAGGTGCTTCTGCTTCTCATCTTTGTGATGCATACATCCATTTACCAAGTCAAATAAAAAACTTAGATCACATGTAAGCAATCCTTAGTAATTTACTTGCATCATTGATTCAACAACATAATCGATGCAGAAATGCAGTGATCTGAAGAGATTACAACTGCAAGAAATATTATTAGTTCAAGCAAGTCTAAGTTACAGTACATGCCATCTTTGATTAATCGGTATGTTCATGTTGTTGACAGGTCCAAATCATTTGTACCCAAATCAGACAGCTGCAGTCTCCATCTTTGGCAGAACAGGCTACACTTGGGTTGAAGGTGATGGAATGCTTCATGCCACATATTTCAGCAAGGATGATGAAGGAAACTGGAAAGTTTCATACAAGAACAAGTATGTAGAATCAGAAACCTTCCTCGTGGAGAAGAATAGAAACAAAAAGACGTTCATACCTGCAGCTGACGGCGATCCGACCGCGATTTTAGCAGCTTTTGTTCTTAACATGGTAAGCCAGGATTGCCTCAGAGGTCTCACCAACATTATCTTGGTGAATTTTAGGCCACCAAAGTATTTCCAATGCATTTTGCAGGTGAGGTTTGGGAAGGCAGTCAAGGATGATAGCAACACCAATGTGTTTGAGCATGCTGGAAAACTGTATGCAGTTTCTGAACAGCATCTGCCTTATGAGATCGATGCTTCTGATCTGCATACCCTAAAAGCCTGGGATGTCAATGGAGCTTGGCATCATCCCTTTACCAGTCATCCAAAGGTTGTGTGTCTCATTGTCATTAATACTGTGATATATGTATGCTAAATTTATCTGATTGTATTGGTGTAGAAAGCTCCACATACTGGTGAGATGGTCATCATGGGTGTTGACATCAAAAGGCCACATTATACACTGGGAATCATATCAGGTAATTGAATTTTGATCATTATAACAAGGATTCGAGTCAAAGTATGTTCAAGCTTGAGAATACACTGATGCTTTCTTCCTTTTCTTCTCCCCCCTAAGCTGATGGTGGTGAGATGCTTCACAAAGTTGACCTGAAGTTTAGGACAGGGACTCTGGTTCATGAGCTCGGTGTAACTGAGAAGTGAGCATTCTACTCAACATTATTTCATGTGTCATTAAGTGCCATGATCATATCAAATTTAGCTATGCTGATACCATCATGGACTTGTGGTCTTCAGCTACAATATCATCATGGACTACCCCCTCAGGTTTGGCATCAACAGAGTGCTCGCAGGCAAATCGTGAGTTCACTGAAGCTTTCATCCCTAGTATCGTAGCTGCGTTTGAATCAGATTCAATCATCTTCCATGTCCATGGATTTGCAGCTTCATAGGTTATGACGGAGATGGGGAATCAAGGATAGGAGTGATGCCTCGTTTCGGGGATGCAGAATCCATTTCCTGGTTCACAGTTAGAAACCACTGCAGCTTCCACATCATTAATTCCTTTGAGGATGGAGACGAGGTAGACTCCGACGCATGAACTGCTACTGGTCCTTTCTGGAGGTAGAAGATGACTTGTTGTAGCTGATGAATGAGTCTGCAACAGGTGGTTGTGAGGGGGTGTCGAACAACAGGATCGGTGATCCCAGGCCCAGACCACAAGGCCGACAAAGCCGAGTGGTACCGAAGAGCATATCTGCAACCCGATGAGGACTCTCACAGCTTCGATCCTGCCACGGATGGGGTCCTCTTTTCTCGGCCTTACCAGTGGAGACTCAACATGAGAACCGGTGCAGTCAAAGAAGGATACCTCACGGGGAAGGAGATCGCCATGGACTTCCCGGCAATCAACCTCAGTTTCACTGGACTGAGGAACCGCTACGCATACGCTCAAGTAGTGGATTCAGAAGCAAGCTCAAAGCTAGGTGATGATCATCAAATCCTACGCAACCTAAGCTCGTGATCTAAAAATCGGTGTCTCTTCTGCAGGTCTCTCGAAATACAACATGCTGGCGAAGCTGCACTTCGGATTGCAAGATGAGGTTTTGAAGTTTCTGACGAAGAAGGGATTAATGGTGAGCGATCATTTGCTGCTTACTGACTGTGTGTTCGACTCGATGCCTGTCTCAGGGCGACGACGAGTTGGCGAAGGTCGAGTACCATGAGCTCGGCGACGGTGAGTACTGCACCGGGGCTCAGTTCGTCCAGAAACAAGAGGGAACAGAGGAAGAAGACGATGGATGGTTGGTTTGCTATGTTCATGATGAAAGATCAAACATATCCAAAGTAGCACTTCGATCTTGCTTGGATTTAAAGATTTGCGAAGGAAGATTTGGTGATTAGAGTTCGTGCATGTTTGCAGGTGTACGTGATTGATGCGAAGAGGTTCATCGAAGAGCCGGTGGCCAAGATAACTTTGCCCCGCAGGGTTCCCTATGGTTTCCATGCTTGCTACATGTACGAGTAAGAAACCCGAGATCAGTTCATGAAGAAGTGATGTGCCATTGTGGTTCTCTTATGGCTTCAGAAATCATTCGAGGAAAATAGAGTTATTATGTCAGTATTTTTTCTTATTTCTTTACGATCATTTAGTCTCGTATTGATCGAGAAATATAGGAATCAATGGTTTATCTCTTTTATTATTTTTTAAAACTCATGAGCTCTAAAATTATAAAATCGTACAGAGTAAATCGACCGTCTAACATCTGTACATAAAAGGATAATAATTAGAAAAAATAACTAGCCATATATATTATAAATCAAATTGATAATAATATTTCTTTAAAATGATTATAATGGTGAGACTACTAAGGACATTTTAAGTGCCTTAAATTAATATTTATTATTAATATTTTCTTTTTTTTAATGAACCTTACCATCAAATAGTTAAAGTCCTAATAATCACGATTAATAGTTATTACCGTGCGTAATAACCAACCCAAACCAATTCACTTGACACGTGCAAGTCATGGCTCGGACCCACCGTCACGTTATAAATGGACGGCCCGCACCGGTTTACCGCACACACACGTACGCAACCTTCCCCTGTATCGAACTCGCACACAATTCCCACCCCCTCGCGGTCGCATCAAACTCGTCGCTTCCACCGTGTCGTTCCCCTAAACCGATCCCCCTTCTCCGCTCTCTTCTCCCTCCGCTGTCCCTCCCCCAAATCCTTCTCCGATCCGAGCCAGATTTATACCTGCTCGCCTTCAATCCAAGCCTTCCCGGTTTCTTCTGGGGTTCCGTCCGATCGGTCAATCGTCTTCCTCTTTCAGGAAATATCGATCGACTAACGTTTCTTTACGGATTTTTCTGTTAAATCTTGTCGATTTGAAGGGTTTTATACTTGATCGGGGCTGCGGTTCGTCGCAATAGATTTACTGGTAGTCGATTTCTGTTGCGAGGCTCGGATTTTGGGGGAGGGCAGGACGTTTTTGGTCTTTGGTTGGTCGATTTGAGCGTGCTTTTAGGGTTGTCGTCTGGATCTTGTGGGTGTAAGAGGTTGGTCAATATGGATCAGAGCCGGAGAGCTGTGGAGTCCTATTGGAGATCTCGCATGGTTGATGGAGTGACCTCGGATGAAGATAAGGTTGCTCCGGTGTACAAGTTGGAGGAGGTCTGCGAGCTTCTGCGAACGTCCCCGGCAAGCATCGTGAAGGAGGTATCGGATTATATTCTCAAACGGCTGGATCACAAGAGCCCAATTGTTAAGCAGAAGGTATTAGGTTATATGCATTCTCTTTTCTCCCATTCTTTTTTGAGTTCTCTCGCAGTAATTCAATATTTGTGTTGTTTGATATTTATATGATATTGCATGGTCGGATGATACATCATTCTTTTTCCCCGTCACCACTCTTGTGAATTAAGCAAATCATGGAAAATTTCTTTCTATATTATTACACAGTATAACGCTTCATATATATCAAACAAGCATATTTTCCTCCTTTCTGTCTTTGTGGACTCATAATTCTCTGCATGCATCGCGTGAAGAGATTTTATAAGTAAATTTCATTTCATTTTTCTCCACACAATATAATGATTCCTATATATCACACTTACAACAAAAAATTATGTTGGAAAATGTATAATTGTGTATCTTTGTTCAGAGCGTTCTATCAATGAGATGGTAATCTAGTCAATGTGCTCACAAACAAATTTATCCTGTCGCATTAAAGAATTGATCCCTGTTTTGTTTCTCCCAAGGCTCTTCGGCTGATCAAGTATGCAGTGGGAAAATCTGGAAATGAGTTCAAGAGGGAAATGCAGAGGCACTCGGTAGCAATGCGTCAGCTGTTCCATTATAAAGGTCAGTTAGATCCCCTGAAAGGAGACGCCCTTAATAAGGCTGTTCGTGAGACTGCTCATGAGGCAGTTGCTGCTGTCTTTGCTTCCGATGACAACAAGGCAGTGGCACCCACGCAAGGCCTTGATAAGCGCATCCAAGGCTTTGGGAATACAAACTTTGAGTTTCAAGCCGAAGACAAAAGGTCGTTTCTTAGTGAAGTGGTTGGTCTTGGTAGTGCCTCCATCAGGCAGGGACTTAGCACCATTGCTGCTGCTCATTCTTCAAGGAAAAATGACACTGGCAGTTATAAGAGCCCAAACCTACGTAGGTCTTTAACAACAGAAATAGACAGTCCTAATGGATATCAAGGAATCGAACACCACGGAGAAAGTTGGGAAGGTTCTGGTATCTCAAAAAGAAACTCTGGAACATGGGGCCCTGATTCGAGACTGAGCATATCCACTTCTGTGGCAAATGAGGACACGAGTTCAGCTAACACAGGAGTAAAGAGTCGTGAGGAACGGCTTTTGGAGACAATTGTCACATCTGGAGGTGTACGTCTGCAACCAACTCGTGATGCTTTGCAGGCTTTTCTTGCAGCGGCTGCCAAATTAGACGGAGTGGCCATGATTCATGCCTTAGAAATGAAGCTCCAATCACATTTGTGGCAAGTAAGCCGACTAGTCTATCATTTGTTCATTCTGATTCTTTGTTGGTCATTCAAATTATTTGTCTGCTTTATGTGTGAATCTAGAATATTGTGTGCAAGCTGCATCTATCAAACAGTGGTATGTTGATTGTAACATAGGTACTTTTTTGTATGTTTTTTAGTCACTTCATTAGTGATGTTGGTCTAGATTTAGTCATTTCATTTACCTCGAGTAAAAAACTTCAGCAATGATGCTTTGCCCTTGTATATTGAATCTTGTATTGTAAACCAGTGATTAGATATACTGGATGTTAGCAAATAGCTTTTGACATTGCTGTTGATGAACAAAAGCGGAATTGTATTGCATGTCTACAATGCTTTCCCCTTATATATTGAATCTGTAGAGTTAACCATTGATTTAGAGATATTGCATTGTTAGCAAATAACTTTTGATGTTGCTGTTGGTGAACAAAAGGGGAATTTGTATTGTCTGTGTGCAATCTTATCCATTCGACATGTATGCCATATGGCATCTTCAATCATCATCTTGTTAACTTATTCTTATTTTGAATTCAAAAGAGGCTTATTTATGAATTTTATTTGACCTATAAGAGGTACAAAAATTGTATGGTTATGTCATGTTAAATATTTGACTTAGGTATGTCAGTGAACCTACTGATGGAGTTTGCAACGGTCAGAGTATTTGGATAGATCTTAATTGGCTCAAACTGACTCAGAATGACAAGTAGCAAAATGAGACTATTTGGGCATGCGTTAATATTGCTCGTCACTGTACATCACCCCATACTGAATCTTCTCTTGATGAAACTCATTCTCTGATTTCTGAAGTGAATTAAAGGGGTCTTGTCCAAATCCATGTTTTGTATAAGGATAATTGTTTCAAGAAGTGACGAAACTAACTTAAATGTTATTTGAAGTTTGCTAAAATGGTAAAATTTACATGGTTGTTTCAGGTAAGGATGAAGGCTATTTGTGTCCTGGAATCAATTTTAAAAATAAAAGATGATGAGCCCTTCTTTAGCATAGTGTCTTATTTTACCGAGAACAAGGATTCTGTCGTCAGATGTACAGAGCTACCACAAGCTTCTTTGAGGGAGAAGGCAATCAAGGTACTCTTTGTTCATATGATTTCTTTTTGTTAGAATGTTGAAGTGGCAATCCTAATACTCAACTTATGTCTTTATATTGTTAATCACTTTCCTTAGCTGGATTCATGGTATGATCTCTCATGAATGCGTTCTTACATTCTATTCCACATCAGATGGTTGCACTTTGCATAACAAGTTAGAAAGTGAGAGTGATAGAGTAACTTATGGGAAAAAATGATGTGGAAAAGATTTCCTCTCAAAGCCATAAGAGATCAGAGTTGTACTCTTGATCAGCGGTTCTTAATCTATACTTTGCTCTTTTGGTCACTGATTTTGCAAGTCAGTTATCTTGCTGATTTTATTTGGTCTTTTCACTTCCACTTGTGTGAAAACAATGCCTATATAATTTAGTACTTAAAATATTCTCATTGGATACTTTTTTTTCGATTCAATATGGCAGAAAGGTAGACTCTGAAAATGGTTATCTTAATTCCTAGTTTCAGTTGGTTGTGATGAGTTTATCAATTATTCTTAATTACTTTATATGCAGATGAATGAAGTTCCTGGATGTATTACAAAATGATTCAATGAACAATTGATTTGGGAACACAATTCACCATAACTGTTATTGTTTCTTGATTAACTTTCATATCAATTTTGTTTCATCTCTAGCTTTGAAGCTTTATAATCTTGTTGGTGTTAATAGCCCGTTCAAATTAAGGTTTGAAATCTCGGTTTGATACTGATATCAGTCCATGTTTAGACTAGTATGCTGCCATTATTGACTTGTATCGAGTGTTATAATGGTTGGTTCTAGCTATGAATCACCCCAAACTTACATCTACATTGTCTCATGTGTGTTTTCATTGATAATGATTCTATATGTGTTTGACTTATTTTAAGCCATACATTACAGATGTATGTTATAATGCACATGTCTCAGCTAGTCCAAACATCTGTACAAGAGACAATGTGAACTATTGTGTGAATCAAGAAGAAAGTGGACCAATTTTGCTTGTAATTGCTAGATGATGTGGTCTCACAATTTTCTTCAAATAAGGTTTGGATCCTTTATATTGCAGCCATTTCCCTCAGATGTAAAATTACTATTAAAAACATGTTTATTCATGTTTAATACTATAACATTGGATTAGTATGAAGTGAAGGGATTGTGTTTGATATTTTTTTGTTATCAGGGTGCATATTGTATCAATAGGAAATGGAAATGTTCTCACAATAAAATTAAAAAGCCTCATAAAACAGATTCCACTAGAGGTAGGATTATGGATCAGTGGTAACATAAAAATTCATAACTTCATGGCTATCTACCTCACTATGGCAATGGCTGCACTTTCTATATGTGGTTCCAATCTATTGATGATGCCACAAAGGACATAAAAATGTGCATTGTTAGTGGCAAGGATCACAATTTCAGTACTGGTATCATACCAGAGTGCTTGGAGCAGTATTGTATTGGTCCATGATGGTGTACCAAGTGTTGGTACACTAGTATGATTTCGAAAAAAGCATAAAGAAAGCTAAAATAAAGAAACTGCAGCTGCAGAGCCTGTACCAGGTGTACCAAACAGTACAGACCCTGTACCGGATTGTCACGGACTTAGCTGGTTTTGCCTAAGTCGTGCGGCACCCTTGCGTGTCCGTCCGCAAAGGTCAGCCTTCCCGAAACCTCCCATTGGTCCCTTAGGACCTACAAAAGAGAAAACGGGTTAGAGAAAACGCCTCGCTCGGGATCCACAAGCAAACATCTCCGAAAACACTTCATTGACAATGCAAATTACAAATAGACTTTACAAGCTCAGAATAGTTGCACAACAAAGGGTAAAATGGTCCATTACAGACCGAATTCTCTCACTAGTGTCCACATGACACAATCTTTATTCTCCCCCAAATCCTTCTCCGATCCGAGCCAGATTTATACCTGCTCGCCTTCAATCCAAGCCTTCCCGGTTTCTTCTGGGGTTCCGTCCGATCGGTCAATCGTCTTCCTCTTTCAGGAAATATCGATCGACTAACGTTTCTTTACGGATTTTTCTGTTAAATCTTGTCGATTTGAAGGGTTTTATACTTGATCGGGGCTGCGATCCGTCGCAATAGATTTTCTGGTAGTCGATTTCTGTTGTGAGGCTCGGATTTTGGGGGGGGGGCAGGACGTTTTTGGTCTTTGGTTGGTCGTTTTGAGCGTGCTTTTAGGGTTGTCGTCTGGATCTTGTGGGTGTAAGAGGTTGGTCAATATGGATCAGAGCCGGAGAGCTGTGGAGTCCTATTGGAGATCTCGCATGGTTGATGGAGTGACCTCGGATGAAGATAAGGTTGCTCCGGTGTACAAGTTGGAGGAGGTCTGCGAGCTTCTGCGAACGTCCCCGGCAAGCATCGTGAAGGAGGTATCGGATTATATTCTCAAACGGCTGGATCACAAGAGCCCAATTGTTAAGCAGAAGGTATTAGGTTATATGCATTCTCTTTTCTCCCCTTCTTTTTTGAGTTCTCTCGCAGTAATTCAATATTTGTGTTGTTTGATATTTATATGATATTGCATGGTCGGATGATACATCATTCTTTTTCCCCGTCACCACTCTTGTGAATTAAGCAAATCATGGCAAATTTCTTTCTATATTATTACACAGTATAACGCTTCATATATATCAAACAAGCATATTTTCCTCCTTTCTGTCTTTGTGGACTCATAATTCTCTGCATGCATCGCGTGAAGAGATTTTATAAGTAAATTTCATTTCATTTTTCTCCACACAATATAATGATTCCTATATATCACACTTACAACAAAAAATTATGTTGGAAAATGTATAATTGTGTATCTTTGTTCAGAGCGTTCTATCAATGAGATGGTAATCTAGTCAATGTGCTCACAAACAAATTTATCCTGTCGCATTAAAGAATTGATCCCTGTTTTGTTTCTCCCAAGGCTCTTCGGCTGATCAAGTATGCAGTGGCAAAATCTGGAAATGAGTTCAGGAGGGAAATGCAAAGGCACTCGGTAGCAATGCGTCAGCTGTTCCATTATAAAGGTCAGTTAGATCCCCTGAAAGGAGACGCCCTTAATAAGGCTGTTCGTGAGACTGCTCATGAGGCAGTTGCTGCTGTCTTTGCTTCCGATGACAACAAGGCAGTGGCACCCACGCAAGGCCTTGATAAGCGCATCCAAGGCTTTGGGAATACAAACTTTGAGTTTCAAGCCGAAGACAAAAGGTCGTTTCTTAGTGAAGTGGTTGGTCTTGGTAGTGCCTCCATCAGGCAGGGACTTAGCACCATTGCTGCTGCTCATTCTTCAAGGAAAAATGACACTGGCAGTTATAAGAGCCCAAACCTACGTAGGTCTTTAACAACAGAAATAGACAGTCCTAATGGATATCAAGGAATCGAACACCACGGAGAAAGTTGGGAAGGTTCTGGTATCTCAAAAAGAAACTCTGGAACATGGGGCCCTGATTCGAGACTGAGCATATCCACTTCTGTGGCAAATGAGGACACGAGTTCAGCTAACACAGGAGTAAAGAGTCGTGAGGAACGGCTTTTGGAGACAATTGTCACATCTGGAGGTGTACGTCTGCAACCAACTCGTGATGCTTTGCAGGCTTTTCTTGCAGAGGCTGCCAAATTAGACGGAGTGGCCATGATTCATGCCTTAGAAATGAAGCTCCAATCACATTTGTGGCAAGTAAGCCGACTAGTCTATCATTTGTTCATTCTGATTCTTTGTTGGTCATTCAAATTATTTGTCTGCTTTATGTGTGAATCTAGAATATTGTGTGCAAGCTGCATCTATCAAACAGTGGTATGTCGATTGTAACATAGGTACTTTTTTGTATGTTTTTTAGTCACTTCATTAGTGATGTTGGTCTAGATTTAGTCATTTCATTTACCTCGAGTAAAAAACTTCAGCAATGATGCTTTGCCCTTGTATATTGAATCTTGTATTGTAAACCAGTGATTAGATATACTGGATGTTAGCAAATAGCTTTTGACATTGCTGTTGATGAACAAAAGCGGAATTGTATTGCATGTCTACAATGCTTTCCCCTTATATATTGAATCTGTAGAGTTAACCATTGATTTAGAGATATTGCATTGTTAGCAAATAACTTTTGATGTTGCTGTTGGTGAACAAAAGGGGAATTTGTATTGTCTGTGTGCAATCTTATCCATTCGACATGTATGCCATATGGCATCTTCAATCATCATCTTGTTAACTTATTCTTATTTTGAATTCAAAAGAGGCTTATTTATGAATTTTATTTGACCTATAAGAGGTACAAAAATTGTATGGTTATGTCATGTTAAATATTTGACTTAGGTATGTCAGTGAACCTACTGATGGAGTTTGCAACGGTCAGAGTATTTGGATAGATCTTAATTGGCTCAAACTGACTCAGAATGACAAGTAGCAAAATGAGACTATTTGGGCATGCGTTAATATTGCTCGTCACTGTACATCACCCCATACTGAATCTTCTCTTGATGAAACTCATTCTCTGATTTCTGAAGTGAATTAAAGGGGTCTTGTCCAAATCCATGTTTTGTATAAGGATAATTGTTTCAAGAAGTGACGAAACTAACTTAAATGTTATTTGAAGTTTGCTAAAATGGTAAAATTTACATGGTTGTTTCAGGTAAGGATGAAGGCTATTTGTGTCCTGGAATCAATTTTAAAAATAAAAGATGATGAGCCCTTCTTTAGCATAGTGTCTTATTTTACCGAGAACAAGGATTCTGTCGTCAGATGTACAGAGCTACCACAAGCTTCTTTGAGGGAGAAGGCAATCAAGGTACTCTTTGTTCATATGATTTCTTTTTGTTAGAATGTTGAAGTGGCAATCCTAATACTCAACTTATGTCTTTATATTGTTAATCACTTTCCTTAGCTGGATTCATGGTATGATCTCTCATGAATGCGTTCTTACATTCTATTCCACATCAGATGGTTGCACTTTGCATAACAAGTTAGAAAGTGAGAGTGATAGAGTAACTTATGGGAAAAAATGATGTGGAAAAGATTTCCTCTCAAAGCCATAAGAGATCAGAGTTGTACTCTTGATCAGCGGTTCTTAATCTATACTTTGCTCTTTTGGTCACTGATTTTGCAAGTCAGTTATCTTGCTGATTTTATTTGGTCTTTTCACTTCCACTTGTGTGAAAACAATGCCTATATAATTTAGTACTTAAAATATTCTCATTGGATACTTTTTTTTCGATTCAATATGGCAGAAAGGTAGACTCTGAAAATGGTTATCTTAATTCCTAGTTTCAGTTGGTTGTGATGAGTTTATCAATTATTCTTAATTACTTTATATTCAGATGAATGAAGTTCCTGGATGTATTACAAAATGATTCAATGAACAATTGATTTGGGAACACAATTCACCATAACTGTTATTGTTTCTTGATTAACTTTCATATCAATTTTGTTTCATCTCTAGCTTTGAAGCTTTATAATCTTGTTGGTGTTAATAGCCCGTTCAAATTAAGGTTTGAAATCTTGGTTTGATACTGATATCAGTCCATGTTTAGACTAGTATGCTGCCATTATTGACTTGTATCGAGTGTTATAATGGTTGGTTCTAGCTATGAATCACCCCAAACTTACATCTACATTGTCTCATGTGTGTTTTCATTGATAATGATTCTATATGTGTTTGACTTATTTTAAGCCATACATTACAGATGTATGTTATAATGCACATGTCTCAGCTAGTCCAAACATCTGTACAAGAGACAATGTGAACTATTGTGTGAATCAAGAAGAAAGTGGACCAATTTTGCTTGTAATTGCTAGATGATGTGGTCTCACAATTTTCTTCAAATAAGGTTTGGATCCTTTATATTGCAGCCATTTCCCTCAGATGTAAAATTACTATTAAAAACATGTTTATTCATGTTTAATACTATAACATTGGATTAGTATGAAGTGAAGGGATTGTGTTTGATATTTTTTTGTTATCAGGGTGCATATTGTATCAATAGGAAATGGAAATGTTCTCACAATAAAATTAAAAAGCCTCATAAAACAGATTCCACTAGAGGTAGGATTATGGATCAGTGGTAACATAAAAATTCATAACTTCATGGCTATCTACCTCACTATGGCAATGGCTGCACTTTCTATATGTGGTTCCAATCTATTGATGATGCCACAAAGGACATAAAAATGTGCATTGTTAGTGGCAAGGATCACAATTTCAGTACTGGTATCATACCAGAGTGCTTGGAGCAGTATTGTATTGGTCCATGATGGTGTACCAAGTGTTGGTACACTAGTATGATTTCGAAAAAAGCATAAAGAAAGCTAAAATAAAGAAACTGCTGCTGCAGAGCCTGTACCAGGTGTACCAAACAGTACAGACCCTGTACCGGATGGTACAAGTCCGTGTTCAGTGCGTACATGGATCTGGATAACTTGTCAGACTGGTGTCATATCAACATATTGAGAAGCAGGACTCCAACTTGTACCATCCTGTATTATGAAATAAATAGTAAAAACTTGTTGTCCTGAGTGGCACTGTACTGTTCAGTGTTGCATGGTTGGACTAGGAAATAGATGTTGTTATTAGTGGTTCAGCTGGCATTTTGACCATGCCTGTATCGCTGTTTTCATAAGTTTTTTCATCATGGCACTAAAATTTTGCTTTATATGTACCACTTTTGTCACCTTCTGTAGGTAGGGATTCTGGCACAAGTCTTTAACATTATACCAGCAAGACCTTTGAGTCTCTATTTGTTCTACATTGTTTGTGTTAGTCCTATATGGTGGTTAGTTTCTTAAAGTATATAAGCTCAGCTGATAAGTACATTGATATCAGTTTTTCTCTTAGTCAGCGAGCTATTTTTTAATATCTGGTTCACTTCTGATGCAGATGCTGTTTGCAGTGTGATATCCTTCGTGTGTAGTGTAACTGTGACTGGCATGAGACCTACTACTTTGGAGTTACTTATATGTTGGAAAATCACCTTATATAGAATTAGTCTAAAAATATCCAAGCATATATGTGATTGAATAACTAAGCCAAAATGTTAATGGATCTATAGAAAAGATATCTTTTCTTTTCCACGGCTCAAGTCTTTTCCTTTTACCTTTTTGATGAGAAGATGGCTTTTTAGTATGTGGAAATTTGTAATGCTTGCTTCGAAACCGCCTGACCCCCATGGATCCAAGTTATATTTAAAATTATCCTAGAGGATAGTTACTGATGTTGAGGTTGTAAAATAGGTGCTGCAAATAAAATACTAATGGTAAATTGGAACCTGTTTAAGCATTAAATTCATTGCTGTATAAACAATACTTGAACCCATCCTTTGTAGTTCATTTTCTGTTTAATAATGAAAAGAAAACTTTTCAGTGAGAGGAGGGGGTGTATTTAAGTACGGGTTCTTGTTAGTAAAGCATGGACATGAATGTTGTTTTAGATGTGATACGGTAATTATGTACAAGTTTGAAGAATCTTTAATAACCACAATGTTTATAATAGATATTTTAACTGCATATCTCTTTTCTATTCTTCAGGTATTAAGTCTTCTTGGTAGTGAGCAAACTTCTGGAGCAAGAGAGGAGACATCGGATGGAAAAGCTACTTCTGCCCCCCCTCTTGTTCAAATGCCTGACTTAATTGATACTGGTGAGTTTGATGATTATGGGAGTCAAGATTCCATGGAGACGCAGGGCAAGCAAAGCACAGCAGAGTTGAAGCCATCAAACTCTTTGGTTGATGATCTGTTTGCCAGTGATCCTCTTGCTGATATAAACACTTCTGGCAATAAAAATCAAGATGATCCATTTGCAGATGTGTCTTTCCATTTGACTGAGGACAAGGAGGGGAATGACCTTTTCTCCGGATTGACAGTTGATGATAAGAAGTCAGATATTGTTTTAGATGTTCCTGAAATTAAGAAGCCTGACTTGCTTGATGTTTTTGGTGCATATTCTGTTCAGCACCAAGAGGAAGCAGGAAAGGATGGAGGCAACATGCATGATTTGATGACTGGGTTGTCTCTCAATGGAATTCAAGAACATGAACCACCTGGATCAGTGGGAGCATCTGCTGCTTTATCTGGACTTGGATTGTTGGCCAGTAGCACTCAACCAAGCCAGGTACCTGCAAATGGATCTATGAAGAGTAATCAGGATTTGAACTCTGTCTATTCCCAGGCTCCTATGCAGTATGGCATGCCTCCAAATATTATGTTCAATCAAGGTTTTGTTGCTCAGCCAATGAACTACGAGGCGATGAGTGCATTCATTGCCCAACAGCAGTTTTTATTGCAAAACATTGGAAATCTCAACGCTGGATTTGGACAAACAGCTGGGAATGCTATGGAGGGAAGTTATGCTGCACCACTTCCTGATATTTTTCAACTTTCAAATAATCCAGTAAAAAGCCATGCTTCAACTACGAAAAGCCCAAAGGAGGAGACTAAAGCTTTTGATTTCATAACGGTAACGATTCTTCTTCCTGATGTGTTTGGTTGTTCCACTTAAATCTTTCAATGTCTGAACTACTCTGATATATGCTTTTATTATAGTCTAATACATGAGGGCGTGAGTAGAACACTTAGTTATCTTATTCTTAACATATAATGTGTAAAATTTCTTTTTAGATGGATCTGTTATTAATGCTTTTGAGTGTAGAAGTAGTACTAATCTTTTAAGGAATGGTGCGCATGGACCGCATTGACATTCCAAGTTAAATCACGTTTGTTTCTTGTGGCAGGATCACCTTGCTGCAGCTCGAGGTTCAAAAAGGATTACATGATGCTGTTATTAACCTGTGGAAAACTGGAGATCCTTCCGCTCCAAACAGATCACTGCTGGTTTGGTCAATATTTCTCAATGCCTCAAGCTACATGAGCTTCATCCATTTGTTAGTTTCACGTTGTATCTGCAGTACAGCTAGAAACATGCTTGGTTATAGAAAGGGTTTTTGTATTCTCATTGTGTATGAGTTGATATTCACTTTCAAATGTTTATTCTCTCCCGTCAGTCAATAAGTTGTGGTTGAAGCTTAATCTCTTCCGTTGGCCTTTGATATATGTTTACTAAAATGTTTACTTTCTCTCTTCCATTTGTTTTAATTTTGAAGCAGCAGGATTATTAGATTAGCTGGTTTTGCCGGGAGATAAATTTTTCTTCCTCCTACAATTTAGTCTTACACTAGCATTTTTTTCTCTTATTTTCTATCTGTCATTTCTACTGAACCCGCTTGAAGATTGGATAAACACGATCTGTGGTTTTACTAACTCTGAATTAACTTCAATTACTGATTCGATATTGATTTTAATAATATGATAGATCAATTTAGTATCAAGATATCAAATGGTTTATCGACTTTGCTATTCTATGTATGTTATCCAAAAAGATTCGTCCAATGTCTATTTTAGTTTATGTGATTTCGAATTGTTCCCTTTCTTTATAGAAATTCTCTTTTCTATCTTTGTTAATCACGTTTTGGTTTTCTATCCTGATCTTAAGCAATTTGAGATTTTTCACTCTTATATATATATAT
>LVTN01000065.1:538657-563955 GCA_001649415.1 Musa itinerans | reverse complement strand
CTCCCATTCTTAATTGTCGGAGGTGATACAAAATAATTGAAAAAAGACATGATAAAATCATCGATAAATAATGAAATGAGACAACTTGAAATAAAAAAGGAGGATGTGCAAAATATTTTTTGATGTTTGTTAAAATAATTTAACATTATGTAATAGTCCAGAAGACACTATCTTCTAGATTAGTTTCATTAACACAAAAAATGTCATGTTCTACGCCCTTACAAAATTTCCAATAGAATATATGAACGGTGGGAAGAGTTGGTGGCAGTAGGGTGTTCAAACACCCGAGGGGGTAAGGAAGAAAAAGAGAAGACAAAAGAAGAGTTAGAGGTATTGTAAATAGTAAAATATTATTTTATTAATTTTTTAAGAGGGTTATGAATAGTAAAAAAGATTGTGAATAGTAATAAGGGGCTCTAAATAGTAAGCTCCAAAACAATTTCTATAAAATATTTTTTCACAAATGATCATTTTACCCTTTAGCCCTCGTCAGATCCATCGTTGCCTTCACCCTACACTACCCTTACATTGCCAGCTTCACTCTTGTTGTGCTTGCTTATGGCCCTCATGCAAAGGAGGGGGTGTGAGAGTCGCTGTCACCTCCTCAAACCTCACTAGCCTCACTTTTACATATATTACTCATTGTTAAATCTCAGATTTTGATGATAAGTCAATTGTAATTTATTTGATCTAATCTATATGTTGAGAAAATTGTGCAGGATTAACTATAATAGCAGTAAGACATAAAATAAGTGTTATGTCGGAGTCAAGATCGAGATCTCATTGGGAGTTCAAGAGTTCATCGGAAGTCCGGACGTTCGTCGGAAGTTCTACTGGAACCAACCGAGAAGTCCAAGAGCTTGCCAAAGAAACTCGTCGGAGCTCGCCAAGAAGATCATCGTAAAGTCCGGGAGCTTGCTGGGAGTCTACCGGAGCATTGCCGAAAGTTCATCGGATATTCGTCGGAAGTACGTCGGAAACTCGCCGGAAGAGCAATTGGCGCACCGGATGAACACTTGAATTTTTTTTATCCTTCATATGATGATTCTTTCACATGAATTTTTTCTTAATGAAGGAAAAAATTTTATAATTTTTTTTATGAGATGAACACTTGCTAGAGTGAGGATTTGATTTCACAAGAATATCTTGATCCAAGCATGATTTAATGAAACTCTTTTATCGTTTTTGACTTTATTCAAATCATTTCTCAAAGCAAGTTCTTAATAGATTTCCTCATTTCTTTCCTTTTTCATGCAAGTTTTGATGAAAAAAAAAAAGAGGAGAAGTTGATGGAAGTTATCTCTTTAAATATTTATAACTTTTAATGTGAAAACTTTTGAATAATACTATATCGTTGGATTGTTCTTTTTTTTTGTTGATGACAAAAGGAGAGAAATAATACCAAAATGTGATAAATTGATGACAAATATATGCAATATATTTCATCATATATACTTGAAATATTTGCTTGATAAATTTCTTTCATTATGATAAGATATCTAGAGCTTAACTTATAATTTTACAATGGATATCTTGCCGATGAATTTATATCTTTGTCATCTTTCATATTTGAAATATCATACTTGAAAATGGATGTCATGCCTTGATATCATTTTGAGAATGTTAGATTATTATAGAAATCATGATATGCATATTGATAAGTTTAATGAACTTATCTTACCATTTTGTTTCTTGAATTCAAAGGCCTTGAATTCAAGAATGTCTTTTCTCAAGTACGACATATAGATAGAGGGAGTTAATGTTAACTCCATCATCAATTGATTGTCATAAAAAAGGAAGAGATCGTTTAATATCAGATTTTGATGATAAAGTCAATTGTAATTTGTTTAATCTAATCTATATATTAAGAAAAATATGTGGATTAATTACGATAGCAATAAGACATAAAACATGTATTGTGTTGGAGTCAAGATCGAAATCCCATTGGGAGTTCGTCGGAAGTTCTGCCGGAACCAACCGAGAAGTCCGGGAGCTTGCCAAAGAAGCTCGTCGGAGCTCGCCAAGAAGATCATCATAAAGTCTGGGAGCTTGCCGAGAGTCCACCGGAGCATTGCCGAGAGTTCGTTGAATATTCGCTGGAAATACGTTGGAAGAGCAATTGGCATATTGGAACAAGAAGTGCTGTGATCATATCTTAATTATCATAGTTAGAGAGTAAATTAAGTTAAGATTTGGAGATAATCCCACTAACTTAATTAGGGGCCAACTGGACCCTTAACAGAGCTAAATTGGGCCGAATTGAGCAACCAATTCAGTCCTTAAAAACATGGCCGGCGGTGGCAACGCTTGGAAAGTAGTGCCACAGGATTTTTGGGCGGTGGTACCGCCCTAGTCAAGCGGTGGTATCGTCGGCAATTAATGCTGCCAGCGGTGGTATCGCCCCTATCAGGCGGTGGTACCGCCAGAGCTCGGTCTTCGAGCTTTGTCAGGCGATCGTACTGCCCAGTAATGGTGGTGGTACCGCTAGGACCTCGAAAATCCGAGATTATAAGAAGAGTTAGAGGTATTGTAAATAGTAAAATATTATTTTATTAATTTTTTAAGAGGGTTATGAATAGTAAAAAAGATTGTGAATAGTAATAAGGGGCTCTAAATAGTAAGCTCCAAAACAATTTCTATAAAATATTTTTTCACAAATGATCATTTTACCCTTTAGCCCTCGTCAGATCCATCGTTGCCTTCACCCTACACTACCCTTACATTGCCAGCTTCACTCTTGTTGTGCTTGCTTATGGCCCTCATGCAAAGGAGGGGGTGTGAGAGTCGCTGTCACCTCCTCAAACCTCACTAGCCTCACTTTTACATATATTACTCATTGTTAAATCTCAGATTTTGATGATAAGTCAATTGTAATTTATTTGATCTAATCTATATGTTGAGAAAATTGTGCAGGATTAACTATAATAGCAGTAAGACATAAAATAAGTGTTATGTCGGAGTCAAGATCGAGATCTCATTGGGAGTTCAAGAGTTCATCGGAAGTCCGGACGTTCGTCGGAAGTTCTACTGGAACCAACCGAGAAGTCCAAGAGCTTGCCAAAGAAACTCGTCGGAGCTCGCCAAGAAGATCATCGTAAAGTCCGGGAGCTTGCTGGGAGTCTACCGGAGCATTGCCGAAAGTTCATCGGATATTCGTCGGAAGTACGTCGGAAACTCGCCGGAAGAGCAATTGGCGCACCGGATGAACACTTGAATTTTTTTTATCCTTCATATGATGATTCTTTCACATGAATTTTTTCTTAATGAAGGAAAAAATTTTATAATTTTTTTTATGAGATGAACACTTGCTAGAGTGAGGATTTGATTTCACAAGAATATCTTGATCCAAGCATGATTTAATGAAACTCTTTTATCGTTTTTGACTTTATTCAAATCATTTCTCAAAGCAAGTTCTTAATAGATTTCCTCATTTCTTTCCTTTTTCGTGCAAGTTTTGATGAAAAAAAAAAAGAGGAGAAGTTGATGGAAGTTATCTCTTTAAATATTTATAACTTTTAATGTGAAAACTTTTGAATAATACTATATCGTTGGATTGTTCTTTTTTTTTGTTGATGACAAAAGGAGAGAAATAATACCAAAATGTGATAAATTGATGACAAATATATGCAATATATTTCATCATATATACTTGAAATATTTGCTTGATAAATTTCTTTCATTATGATAAGATATCTAGAGCTTAACTTATAATTTTACAATGGATATCTTGCCGATGAATTTATATCTTTGTCATCTTTCATATTTGAAATATCATACTTGAAAATGGATGTCATGCCTTGATATCATTTTGAGAATGTTAGATTATTATAGAAATCATGATATGCATATTGATAAGTTTAATGAACTTATCTTACCATTTTGTTTCTTGAATTCAAAGGCCTTGAATTCAAGAATGTCTTTTCTCAAGTACGACATATAGATAGAGGGAGTTAATGTTAACTCCATCATCAATTGATTGTCATAAAAAAGGAAGAGATCGTTTAATATCAGATTTTGATGATAAAGTCAATTGTAATTTGTTTAATCTAATCTATATGTTAAGAAAAATATGTGGATTAATTACGATAGCAATAAGACATAAAACATGTATTGTGTTGGAGTCAAGATCGAAATCCCATTGGGAGTTCGTCGGAAGTTCTGCCGGAACCAACCGAGAAGTCCGGGAGCTTGCCAAAGAAGCTCGTCGGAGCTCGCCAAGAAGATCATCATAAAGTCTGGGAGCTTGCCGAGAGTCCACCGGAGCATTGCCGAGAGTTCGTTGAATATTCGCTGGAAATACGTTGGAAGAGCAATTGGCATATTGGAACAAGAAGTGCTGTGATCATATCTTAATTATCATAGTTAGAGAGTAAATTAAGTTAAGATTTGGAGATAATCCCACTAACTTAATTAGGGGCCAACTGGACCCTTAACAGAGCTAAATTGGGCCGAATTGAGCAACCAATTCAGTCCTTAAAAACATGGCCGGCGGTGGCAACGCTTGGAAAGTAGTGCCACAGGATTTTTGGGCGGTGGTACCGCCCTAGTCAAGCGGTGGTATCGTCGGCAATTAATGCTGCCAGCGGTGGTATCGCCCCTATCAGGCGGTGGTACCGCCAGAGCTCGGTCTTCGAGCTTTGTCAGGCGATCGTACTGCCCAGTAATGGTGGTGGTACCGCTAGGACCTCGAAAATCCGAGATTATACACTTTTTAGCTCCAATTTTGAAGCCTTTGGGGCTTATAAAAACCTCACTCTTTTCTGCATGAAATGGTACGAAACCTATTAGCATAATCTTGAGTTCTTGAGCCTTAAAGTGTTGTAAAAGTGAAGAGTTCTCCTCTTTCATCTCTTAGCCTTATAACCGTCGAAGAAAGATGAGTGAGACTTGTACTCGTTGTCTCCTAAGCCCGGCAAAAGGAGAAAGAGCTGTAAAAGGTGGTTGGCCTTCGCCTATTGAAGGAAGGCCTTTAGTGGACGCCGAAGACCTCGTCGGAGGAAGAATCCGAAAGCGGATATAGGTCACGTTGACCAAACCACTCTAAATTTTGATTTGCTTTTCATTTATACGATTTACTTTAACTGTAAATCATTTCATAGCAAATTGCTTCTCCTCCTCATCTTACTTACGCTCTCATACGTTTCAAGTTGCTATCTTTCCTATTCGATTTTCATCGAACGTATAAAATATTTTATACAAAAATCAAAGAATCTTTTGCTGCACTAATCCACCCCTCTTAATGTTGCTCTTAATTCTAACACCCATAACCCTCGCATCCCACCCTTACATACATCGTTCGTAACTCTTGCGTGAGGAAGGAGGAGGCATGAGAGTTATCATTACCTCGATCGGATCCCACTAACTTCTGTCAAACTTATCATCACCTCTGTACCCCCTTCTTCCTCCGGTGAGGATCACGGTACAAATGGATTCAGAAGAGAAGAAAGACAATGCAAGACAAAATCAAAAGTAGTTCCAACAACAAAGATTGGGGTAAAATAGTATTCTTAAAATGAGATGAGCAACCAATTCAGCCCTTGAAAACATGGCCGCCGATGGCACCGCTTGGAAAGCAATGCCCCAGGATTTCTGGGCGGTGGTATTGCAGGCAATTAATGTTGCCAACGGTGGTATCGCCCCTGTCAAGCGGTGGTACCGTCATAGCTCGGTCTCCAAGCTTTGTCAAGCGATCGTACCGCCTAGACTGGGCGGTGGTACCGCCCAGTGTCAGGTGTCAGGCGATAGTACCACCCAGTAATGGTGGTGGTACTGCCAAGACCTCGGAAATCCGAGATTAGATACTTTTTGGCTCCAATTTTGAAGTTTTTTGGGCCTATAAAAACCTCATCCTTTTCTGCATGAAAGGGCACAAAACCTATTGGCATAATCTCTTAGCCTTGTAACCGTCGAAGAAAGATGAGTGAGATTTGTAAGGGTTGTCTCCTAAGCCCGACAAAAGAAAAAAGAGCTGTAAAAGCTGGTTGGCCTTCGCCTATTGAAGGAAGGCCTTTAGTGAACGTCGGAGACCTTGTCGGAGGAAGAATCCGAAAGTAGATGTATGTCACGTTGACCAAACCACTCTAAATTCTGATTTGCTTTTCATTTGTGCAATTTACTTTAACTGCAAATCATTTCATAGCAAACTGCTTCTCCTCCTCATCTTACTTACGCTCTCATACGTTTCAAGTTGCTATCTTTCCGATTCGATTTTAATCGAATATATGAAATATTTTATATGAAAATCGAAGGATTTTTTATTGTACTAATTCACTCCTCTTAATGCTGCTCTTGATCCTAATACCCATAACCCTCGCACCCCACCCTTACATACATCGTTTCATAGCTCTCGCATGAGGAAGGAGGAGGCGCAAGAGCCATCATTGCCTCTAACTTCTGCCAAACTTATCATACCTCTGTACCCCCTTTCTTCCTCCAGTGACGATCATGGTACAACACTTTAAAATGAGAGGAGAAAGAAAATGCAAGACAATATCAAAAGTAGATCCAACAAAGATTGGGGTAAAATAGTATTTTTGAAATGAGAGGTGCTGTTTCGAAACTTTTCCAAACGACATTCTACGAAAAATTCTTAAAAAGTATTTTTTTTAATTCATCATATATATATATATATATATATATATATATATATTCGACCATTCCTGTTTTGATACCCCGTTCCGACAAAGGCTGGACCCCATTTCACGTGATCCTTGTCATCATCAATATTTAATATTTGTTCCGTCGGCAATCAGCCGAAACTTCACAGAAACATAGACGACGTAACCAAATTTGTTCACCCCTTCATGGTAAACCCATCCGTTTATACACTACATAAGACAATACACTACCTATATTTATATCAACAGCGGCTCGCAGCCACACGTTTCGTTTTGATTGCTTTTGATCCCTGCTCCTGGCCGTCTGATTTGTCAACTCTTTCTTCCGACATGTGCCTGCCGATATGCAGTTAGAACGCTCGGCCGTCGTCGGTGAGCATTCTACTGTTTGCCCTCTGGAGGATGCGGTTCTTCGTTCTTTTGGCTGCATTCTACTGCTTGCCCTCTTCTCCGGTGAACTCAGAGGTCGTAAGATCTCAAGGGAGAGGTACTCTCGATCTCCTAATACTCTAGCTAGTCCAAAGGAAAATCTACGAGCTTTGCGTGCCTGCTTCAGCCCTCTGGAGGATGGGGTTCTTGATTCTTGAAGGGGCTTGTGTTCTGTAGCATGATTGCTAAGTTGAGGTTGTCGACCAGACCCCTTCTTTTTATTTTACAGGCTCTGGTTTGTGATGCATTGCTTTTGGGCAATGCATGCAAGTGATTCCCGAGCATTTTAGTTCAATTATGCTCCGTTGTCTTTTACTTTTCTGGATCTGTCGCCTCTCTTTCTAGGGTTAGTTGTTTCTCCGCCTTTGGGTGTTTTAAGTTGGAACCTACAATTGATGTTTGACTATTCAGATCCAAGCCACAGAAGAAGAAAGAGAAATTTCGAACTCAAGACACCATGCAAGTTCTCGACTGTTTGGTCCTGGAAGTGGATGCATAATCCTTTCAGTGGATGATCATGCCTGGTTATCATTTGTGTGGTCCTGAAATAAAGGTTGCTTGATCGGAGAGTTCACTAATAATTAGGTGTCAACTGTTTAGTTCCGAAACCGGAATTCATGGATAAGTCGGATTTGTGGGTACTTTATAGTTCATTTTCTGCAATTCTTCAATGAATTTTGTTGAAATCCAAAGTTTCTTCTGACGTTTTCTTTCTTTTTTTTTATTTTTTTTTTCTGACAGAAACCTTGCCTAATTACTTATGCACATCTTTTCGCTGTGAGGTATGAACCACTGGGCTAAAGCCTAGTTTATGAAAGCATATGAATTGTTAAGCGTCCAAATTTCAAGTTATTCGCTCTTGTGAGGGTACATAGGCAAAAACATGATGAATGAATAATCTTGATATCAGTTTCTGAACTGCTTGAAATTACTCTAAAATAAATCTGAGCTCTCAACTGGATCAAGTGCCAATATGAACTTGTGGTGTCTTTGCATATTGTGTTCCTTGCTTAATGAATTTTGTGCCCTTCATCATTTTCAGGTCATGGAAGGTGAGTTTTTGTGAGATCAATATGGTTCAATTGCAAAAGCCATGGGTTACCACAGTACGAAGAGTGGTCTTGGTGATCGCGATAGCCTTTTCTGTTTTAGTATTTCAGACTTTCATGCTCTCCTCTAGAACTGCTCTGTCATCTCCATTCCCTGCCTTTAGTGACCCTGAAACTGAAGGAAGGAGTTCATTGAGCACTGTATCTTCTTATCGCACATTAAGTGTTGGAGAGCTCTCTCTTTTAAGTGATCCAAGGAATTCGACTGGAACATCTCCGGTCGATGTACGGACTGGTGAGGACGATATGTTGGATGATGATGAAGATGATATCGACCTGGGTGAGGACGAAGAACCAGAGAGCGAGTTCTCATTTGACCTTGGAAATGGGGTTATACTGAAAAAGGTTAGGGACCCAAATGGTGGTTTCATCAAACTTGAAAAGGTAGTTGATCCAAATTATTTTCCTTCTACGGAGAAGGTTGGGGAACCAGCTCCTGGTTATTCATTTTCTTCAGATGGCAAACATAATGCACCTTTAGTCTCTGATCAAATAAAAAATTTCCATAATGAATCGGTTTCATCTGTAGCTGTATCATCACCATTAGTTTCTCATACAACTGACCCTCTGGTGGATTTGAGCACAAATACAAGTGATCCTATCAGCACAGTGACAACTAATACTCCATCATCAGAAGAACAAGCAACTAAGATTGTTTCTTCATCTATAAAGCAATCGACAGAGACACTTCCAAAGGACAGTGCTCAGCTGGATGGTAAATCCACCTCTTACAATAGCTTTGGGGGTAACTACACTCCAAAACGAAGAAAGAATAAGCGGCGAGCAATGCCACCACTTTCTATGTCAGAGATGAACAGCCTGCTGCTTAAAAACCATGCTTCATATCGTGCAATGGTTTGTTTTTCTCAGATTAGTATATTCCGAATGGGGAGAAGTTACTCTTGTGATTTGACCTTTTCCACATGTTGCAGAGACCTCGATGGTCTTCGGCTCATGACCAGAATATAATAGCTGCAAGGGCACAGATTGAGAATGCTCCTATTTCAAAGAATGATCAAGAACTCTACGAACCTGCTTTTCGAAATCTTTCCATTTTTAAAAGGCACTTTACTAATTGCTTCTCTCTTAACTATTTGTCTTTTGTACAGTAAATCAGTTGCTTCTGCGTGGTCTTTATTTGACTTTCATGTTGAGAGTAATTCTTACCATTTAAGTGTTGTTCATGGCGGTAATTCGGGATGCTGAAAGGATGCAATTTTTGGTAACATTCCAATAACAAATTTAGTGATCAGCTATTTCTGGAAGATAAACACTTTCTTCATGTAAAAATTGTTGAAAAACAAACAATTCATTGATGACCTTGGTTATGTCTTATATGTTATTTTCAAATTCTACTTGAATTGGAAGTGATATTATCTTATGTCTTATATCGTTTGCTAAAAAGCCTGCTATAACCAAGCTCTTCTTATTGGAAGCTAGTTCCTTACTATAGTATCCTTATGCGTGGTCCCTTTCAGTTCCCAACAACCTTGCATATATACCTTTGTATATTCTAGTAGATGAATTGCATAATAAATTCTTATATTTATCTTCACCTGCCTTTCTGTTTTATATCTTATATGTACAAAGTGAAGGCATTGGTTACGAGACATTTTAGGTTCTGGTAACATATAAAAACAAACAAGACATAATTTCTAGCAAGTGCTAGAGCATTTAATAAGCTTGCAAAGAATTGTACTTGATAGCACTAGTGCCTTCGGGACACATCAATCAGCATGTCTGATTCAGTGATGTCATGAAGATTCATTCAAAAACTTTCTGGAAGAAATTAATTTATTTATTTTTGTGAATGATTATTTTTTTAGAACAATTGCTATCTGAAATTCAAGATCATTAACCCATTTATTACCTGAGATCCAGTTCCCTTTTTTTAATGCTTTGTATGTAATTTCATGTCCCTAATAAAAACATATTAGTTTCATCCAAAACCTGACCAAAGTCAAAATTATTTTGTAATATGCTTCCTATCAGCCATGTTTTCTGAGTGATTTATCTGCTACTTGAAACCGCATTTGATTGCAGCCCCCCAGTTATGCTAGGATGTGCCGCTTCTTGTACTATAACTTCAATTTTATATTACAAACAACAGGAGCTATGAACTCATGGAAAGCACACTCAAAGTATATGTCTATAAGGAAGGCGGGAGACCCATATTCCATCAGCCTGTACTGAAAGGAATTTATGCTTCTGAAGGATGGTTCATGAAATTGATGAAGAGAAACAGACACTTAACTGTGAAGGACCCCAGAAATGCAAACATGTTCTACATTCCTTTCAGTTCTCGTTTCTTGGAATTTGCTCTGTATGTGCCCAACTCCCACAACAAAAAGAACTTAGTCCAGTACTTGCAGGGCTATATGGACATGATTGCTGCAAAATATCCTTTCTGGAATAGAACAGGTGGAGCTGATCATTTTGCTGCTGCTTGCCATGACTGGGTAGGATTCAGGAAACTTGATCTCCAAAATACCAACACATTTTATTCAGGATCAGTTCAAATGTCTAATTTTGCTCTAGCATTAGATACTAATGTAGTCCCACTCTCTTAGGTTCTATATGTATCTTACATTATCATAGTGCTGCACTCATTTTCTGATGTGAACAGTTGACAGTTTGTTACCATCAAATATAATCCATGGTCAACATCATGCATCTTCTAGATATGTCATTTTAACCTTAAGGCAACAAAAATATATGTACATCTTTTGAAGCTAATGGATAAACATGATGCAAGTTGATAACAGTTAAATCAATTGAAACTACCTTATGCATTATAGCTGAATTTTCAATGAATGGTGCTATCATGTTCCTCACCAGTAGTACTTCTGCAGGCACCATATGAAACAAGGCATACCATGGACAGTTCCATTAGAGCGCTCTGCAATGCTGATCTCCGTGAAGGCTTCCGAGTAGGCAAGGATGTCTCTCTTCCAGAAACATTAGTCCTTTCACCTAAGAACCCTCTAAGAGAGCTTGGTGGAAGTCCTGCCAGTGAGAGGTCCATCCT
The DNA here is from genome assembly GCA_001649415.1 of Musa itinerans. Lineage (NCBI taxonomy): Eukaryota > Viridiplantae > Streptophyta > Magnoliopsida > Zingiberales > Musaceae > Musa > Musa itinerans. Next base: position 552,772 of record LVTN01000065.1, on the reverse strand, counting down.
TGCCTTCTTTGCAGGAAACATGCATGGCAGGCTCCGGCCAATCCTACTGCAGCACTGGGAGAACAAAGACCCAGACATGAAAATCTTTGGTCCAATGCCTGCAGGAGTCAACAATAAGAAGACTTACATCCAGTTCATGAAGACAAGCAAATACTGTATCTGTCCTCGAGGTTATGAGGTTAACAGTCCGCGGATAGTGGAGTCCATCTTTTATGAATGTGTTCCGGTGATCATATCAGACAATTATGTGCCACCTCTCTTTGAAGTGTTGAATTGGGAAGCATTCTCTGTTATCGTTTCAGAAGCAGATGTACCACGATTAAAAGAGATACTCGTGTCAATCCCATTGAACAAGTACTTGTTGTTGCAGAAGGGGGTAAGGAAGGTACAAAAGCACTTCCTTTGGCATAATACGCCAGTGAAGTATGATTTATTCCACATGATTCTTCACTCCATCTGGTTCAACAGAGTTTTCACCATAAGAGCCAGATGAAGGATGGTGATCCTACAGAGGTATGCAGCTAATTATAATTATAAATACTTGGTCACATGAAAAGAAGAAAGTAAATGTCTGGATGAAGCTTATTTGTAGTGAAATGTTTATAAATCTATGAGGTCAAATAGTGATGATTAGAGAAAAATCTTTTCTTTTGTATATGGATTACAAGATATGTAACAATATCCTCTCAAAAAACAAGGCATACAATACACTCAAAGCCATTGGTTCTGTACCTGTTCAACTGTTATTTATATAGCATATTGAATCTCTTGTAAGGGATGGATCTAAACTGAACCTGTTAGCCCCTAGCCAAGATTGTATTTTGGAAAAGGAACCAGCAGTGAATGTTGTTCAATAATTTAGCCAGGCGGATCAGTTTATAATATTGTATCACGCTGCACATGGCCAGTCCAGAGATCCATTAGCCTATTCCAACTGGACCAGCTAGCATAAACTAATGGGATTTACTAATTGACTTGAGGAGCATGGATTAACTGCCAACTACCTGGTTGGAAAGTCTGAAGGCTTATCTGCGAATATTCCCGCAGACCTAATAGTTTTGTATGTATCTCATCCATTTGAGGTCTGATTTCTGATCTGATTATATCTTTCTTTCTTATGTAGTCGTGTCATGCTTAATGACATGGTATTGTGTTGTGTACCATAGCAACAGTGTTGTATTTTCACAGGAATGCTTAAGATCTGTTACTGTGGTCATGGTTATGAAATGTGGTTGATGATATATTGTTGTGTGATACATAATATGCTGGTGTTGGAGGCTTGACTACTTATTGTCGTTACATTCTGATTAATTTGATATCATTATTATGGAATATTATCTTGTTGTTGTATGGTCATGATTATAATTTGTGGAATATCATAATTATTGACTGGTAATCTTGCTTGGTTTCGTTATTATTCTTCTCACTGATCTCATTTTCCTGCTGTTGAGAGCATGTTGATTTAGCTGATGGTTGACTTCTGGGTCTTCTAAATGCAGAGTCTGCATCAAACCAAAAGCAGAACAAGAAGCACAGGCCAGGTCAATCTTCTCCAAATGAACTGTGTAGGTTTTTCCAAATTGGATTTATCTGCAGAATAGTTGTTTCTTAGATGAGATAAACTAGTGTTCCTCTCTTTCATGACTTCCTTTCCATCCATCAAAACTGGAACCTTCCTTCTCAATTTCCATTTCTCCATTTAAGATTTGCTATGCTCCTCACTGTGGAAAATTAGAACTGTCGTTGACTTTTGGTGAGCACAATGCCTTGTTTTAATTAGAGCTTTTAATTCTATTGACTTGCCTTTTTAATCCTCTTTACTTGACTATTATATGATTGGTTCATGTGATCATTCTTCCATGGAACCACTGCACTTAAGCTGCTACAGCCACTCAAACCTTCTTCCTTTGATTGAAGTCTTCCGCTCTTTTTTTTCCAATGCATGCTTTCTTTACCCTCAATCCATCATCCTCTATATAAAACAATGTTGGCGCCAAATTCATAGTAATCTCAACTGCTCACTTCTCTTCCTCCTCTCCACAAGAATTCCATTGCCTTCTTCTATCCAACTCCTCCTCTTTGCTCTGTTCACCTCATCCTTGGTCTCTCCAGCCAAAATCCGGTATGCTGACCCCTGCAGCCATGTCGTCCCTGAATCCACTGCCACCACCCTCTTTGCCGACTCCCACTCCTTTCAGTAACCAAGTGGCTACCTCTCCGGCCGAGGCAACCTCTTTCCCTTGGCTGACAGCTCCAACTTCTTCCAGATACCCCTTTCGCTGCGACATCGGTTTGTTCGTCTTAGATACTAGGATTGAGCGGAGCTTGAGGCAAAGTATGTAATTAAAAATCCTTACATGAGAGTGTTGGGAGAGAGAAAAATTCATCATAGATCAATAATTAAAAAATTATATCAGAAAATCGAGACAAGATTTAACAAGATTTGATAACTTCTACCTACGTTATTAATTTGTTCAATATATATAATCAATTATAATGTCATTGAGTTATCTTCACTCAAATATCACTTAAAGTATCTTATCTCTCTCTCTCTCACCAAAATTAGGTATATTTATAATAATAAATCCTAATTCTTTAGGAAGTTTCAATTTAATTAAGATTTTGTTGAGTAATTTAAATATAATTAGACTCCTAAAAATATATATCAACCTTAATAATCACTACCTTGGAGAGTCTTTTCGCATCATACAAAAATTAAACCATTAGCTTCAAGAAGTCACCACAGCTACATAAACTAAATCAATTCATGGTCCTCGAATTGAATCAATGGTGCTACTTGTTGGTGAACAAATGTGTCGTCTCTGGTGAGTCAGCACAGTCCGGTCCACGAATCGATGTCGAGTCTCCTGTCGGTTGAGTTGGATGCCGAGGTCAGTTGGGCCCTCACGACGGGGTGCTGATCAACGTTCCTCGGCCTGGGTGCTGGTTGATGGCTCGCTGTGGGGTCGTCGGTTGGCAACTTCAGAAGTTTGGACACTCCCCGATCGCGGGTGGCTGCTTTCCTGCAAAAATGGCCTTCGTCGGGTGATTCCCGACTTTGGCCCCTCCGACGAGCAAGTCAGTGGAGTGTTCCATTGTTTTTTCTCTTTTTTTCCCCTCTTGGCTGGATGCCGGCTAGATGTCTTTATACTACTGTATGAGAGTTAGCGTGATGGTATGTGGGTTGGCGTGGTGGACATGCTAAACAGTGCCTTGGTACGGATTCTGACTTAGCGTGCCTTGGGGGCAGCGTCATCTTAGGATTCCCGAGACGTGCCATGCAGCGCCTTGGTATGGTCTCTGACTCGACATGTCTTGGGGGCATCGTCATCGTGCGACTCCCGAGACATGCCATGTAGCGCCTTGGTACGGTCTCTGACTTGACATATCTTGGGGGCGTCGTCGTCGGGCGACTCTCAAGACGTGCCGTGCAGCGCCTTGGTATGGATTCTGACATGGCGTGTGGCATCGGCTGTGATGTGTCTTGGGCCCAAAATATACCTTATCACTTCTCCCTCCTGTCAAGGCGTGCCGTGGGGTCCCTAAAGGGTCAGGAGGCATGTCTGGGTCAGAATGTCGTGGATGTGTTGACTGCTTGCGAGGGTAAGTTGGTTTGGCTCGTCGTGAGGCGGTTCCGAGCGGCGCTCGGTCAGGGCGATATTGGTAGGCCGTTGGTTAGAGGACCAAGCTGTTTGATTGGAGTCAAAGACCGGCTTCGTTGGTTGAGTAGCTAATCGCGGGCTTGGGTTTGGCGTCGGAGAGTCGCAAGTTGGGGATCGTCATTGAGTGATTTAGTCCAAGAGTTGTGCCGGTGAGTCGTGAGTCGGGAACCGGTCTGGAGCGACTCGTCCGATGAACTAGGACAGCGAGTCACAAGTCGAGAACCAATCTAGAGCGACTCGGGCGATGAAATGGGCCGGCGAGTCACAAGTCAAGAACCGATCTGGAGCGACACGGGCGATGAAATGGGCCGATGAGTCGCAAGTTGGGAGCCGATCTAGAGCGACTCGGGCAATGAAATGGGCCGATGAGTCGCAAGTCGAGAACCGATCTGAAGCGACTCGGGCGATGAAATGGGCCGGCGAGTCGTAAGTCGGGAGCCGATCTAGAGCGACTCGGGCAATGAAATGGGCCGGCGAGTCGCAAGTCAGGAACTGATCCGAAGCGACTTGGGTGATGAAATGGGTCGGCGAGTCGCAAGTCGGGAACCGATCTGGAGCGACTCGGGCGATGAAATGGGCCGGCGAGTCGTAAGTCGGGAACCGATCTGAAGCGACTCGGGTGATGAAATGGGCCGACGAGTCGTAAGTCGGGAGCCGATATGGAGCGACTCGGGCCATGAAATGGGCCGGCGAGTCGCAAGTCGGGAACCGATCTGGAGCGACTCGGGCGATGAAATGGGCCGGCGAGTCGTAAGTCGGGAACCGATCTGAAGCGACTCGGGTGATGAAATGGGCCGACGAGTCGTAAGTCGGGAGCCGATATGGAGCGACTCGGGCCATGAAATGGGCCGGCGAGTCGCAAGTCGGGAACCGATCTGGAGCGACTCGGGCGATGAAATGGGCCGGCGAGTCGCAAGTCGGGAACCGATCTGAAGCGACTCGGGTGATGAAATGGGCCGACGAGTCGTAAGTCGGGAGCCGATATGGAGCGACTCGGGCCATGAAATGGGCCGGCGAGTCGCAAGTCGGGAACCGATCTGGAGCGACTCGGGCGATGAAATGGGCCGGCGAGTCGTAAGTCGGGAACCGATCTGGAGCGACTCGGGCGATGAAATGGGCCGGCGAGTCGTAAGTCGGGAACCGATCTGGAGCGACTCGGGCGATGAAATGGGCCGGCGAGTCGTAAGTCGGGAACCGATCTGGAGCGACTCGGGCGATGAAATGGGCCGGCGAGTCGTAAGTCGGGAACCGATCTGGAGCGACTCGGGCGATGAAATGGGCCGGCGAGTCGTAAGTCGGGAACCGATCTGGAGCGACTCGGGCGATGAAATGGGCCGGCGAGTCGTAAGTCGGGAACCGATCTGGAGCGACTCGGGCGATGAAATGGGCCGGCGAGTCGTAAGTCGGGAACCGATCTGGAGCGACTCGGGCGATGAAATGGGTCGGCGAGTCGCAAGTCGGGAACTGATCTAAACTGACTCGGGCGATGAAATGGGCCGGCGAGTCACGAGTCGAGAGCCGATCTGGAGCGACTCGGGCAATGAAATAGGCCAGCAAGTCGCAAGTCGGGAACCGATCTGAAGCGACTCGGGTTCGAAATGGGTCGGCGAGTCGTAAGTCGGGAATCGATCTAGAGCGACTCGGGCGATGAAATGGGCCGGCGAATCGCAAGTCGGGAATCGATCTAGAGCGACTTGGGCCGTCGCACCTTGTGGCATGCTGGTTCTGGCGGGGAACCATGTTACGCATGGAGTCGTTCGCCACGTGGCGTGTCGTGCGGGGTTGTGCTGGTTCTGACGGGGAACCGTGTTACGCATGGAGCCGTTCGCCACGTGGCGTGCCGAGCGGGGCGACGTTGGTTCTGGCGGGGAACCGTGTTACGCACGGAGCCGTTCGCCACGTGGCGTGCCGAGCGGGGCGGCGCTGGTTCTGACGGGAGACCTCCTGTCGCGAGTTGCCATTTGGCGGGAGATATCAGGTGATGAGGCGTTTTCTGACGGGATCTTCGAGACCGGCGAATCTGGCGAATCCAAGGAGTCATGATGGTTTTGAAGGCCACGACCATATCTCTCCTCGGAAAGCTCAATCGTCGCCTTCGCGGTGAAGCAGCTTGCTTTTATAAGCTCCCTCCATAGGTGTCTTCACCACTTTTGCTCGGATGTCGTCACTTTGCCTGGCCGCCGTAGCCTTTCATGCCCCTCCATTCAGCGACTCGGCTTCTTGCTCTCTACTTCGAGGTCGGGATGTCTTCGCCTTCTTCTTCATCCTCTTCTCCGACTTCTTCTTCTTCTTCCGAGGGTCTAGGGGTCACCAATTTGTCTTCGGGAGGTGTGCCTCTAGAGGCCTCAGGGCTATTCGACCCTTGGCCTCTTTCCGTCCACGCGCCTTCCCACCACCAGTGCTTCGGTGGTGATGTATTGGTTGGCGCGTTGGAACGTCTCGGGGACGATTGTCGGTGGCTTCTCGATCAGCGACTAGAAGAACTTTGAGGGCTTCAACCCCATCAGGAACGCCTGCATGATCAGAGAAGGGTGAGCGTCCGGGAATCCCCGGATTTCAATGGCAAAACGTGCCACAAACTGGGAGAGCGTCTCGTCCTCGCGTTGGGATAACGTGAGCAGGGTGGCCATGGAAGGCTTGGGTCATATGCTGGCGAGGAAATTCTGCTCGAACTCCCTGGCGAGCTGATCGAAGGATGAGACTGAGGACTGGCGCAGCCGGCTGAACCATGTGCGTGCTGGTCCCCTGAAGGTGGTCGGGAATGCCCGACACATTAATGCATCGGAAGTGCCATAGAGGGCCATCTGAGCCCGAAACGCGGCGATATGCTCTGCAGAGTCGGAGCCGCCGTCATACGTCTCCAATGCTGGCAGCCTAAAGTTGAGGGGTACAGGCTTTTCTTGTATTTCCTGAATAAATGGGGATCTGCCCGAGCTACCTTCGCTTGACTCGCTCTGCGACTTCTGGAACTCACGCTAGAACTCGTCCAGGCGTTGGTTGACCCGGGACAACTGGATCCTGAGCGAGTCATTCACCGAGTCCAACGATGAGGGGTCGGGCTCGGTGCAGGTTGGTGGGATTCGGCAGGGTGCGGGTGTGTCCTGCTCGGGCAGGCTTCTTGGGTCCGTTGTGTGGTCTCGGGCTTCTCCCATCCCGACTTGCTCCCCGCTCGGCCTTTGTATTATCGGATCAGTCGGGGAAGCCGCTAGCTGTACAATCTGGGGTATGAGTGGGATGAGCATCTGCATCATTCCTGCCATTTCTTGGACTTGCTTGGTCAGGCTAAGGAATGCCTCGGGTGACACGGTCGTGGGTCCCGTGACAAGTCCGGGGGGCGATGGAGCTTTTAATTCTATTGACTTGCCTTTTTAATCCTCTTTACTTGACTATATTATATGATTGGTTCATGTGATCATTCTTCCATGGAACCACTGCACTTAAGCTGCTACAGCCACTCAAACCTTCTTCCTTTGATTGAAGTCTTCCGCTCTTTTTTTTCCAATGCATGCTTTCTTTACCCTCAATCCATCATCCTCTATATAAAACAATGTTGGCGCCAAATTCATAGTAATCTCAACTGCTCACTTCTCTTCCTCCTCTCCACAAGAATTCCATTGCCTTCTTCTATCCAACTCCTCCTCTTTGCTCTGTTCACCTCATCCTTGGTCTCTCCAGCCAAAATCCGGTATGCTGACCCCTGCAGCCATGTGATCTCCGAGCCTGACAGAGGGGTGACCAGCGGGTGGCTCTCGTTCTGGGAGAGCTCCTGCGGGATGCTCCTACGACATGGCCCTCCTTCTAGCACCAAAGGTGTTGGTGAACAAATGTGTCATGGCTGGTGAGTTAGCACGGCCTGGTCCACGGGTCGATATCGGGAGTCTCTTGTCGGTTGAGCTGGATGCCGAGGTCGGTCGGGCCCTCACGACGGGGTGCTGATCAGCGTTCCTCGGCCTGGGTGCTGGTTGATGGCTCGTTGTGGGGTCATCGGTCGGCGACTTCAGAAGTTTGGACACTCCTCGGTCGCGGGTTGTCGCTTTCCTGCAAAAATGGCCTTCATCGGGTGATTCCCGACTTTGGCTCCTCCAACAAGCAAGTCAGTGGAGTTTTCTCTTTTTTTCCCCTCCTGGCGTGGTGGTACGTGGGTTGGCGTGGTGGACGTGCCAAACAGCGCCTTGGTACGGATTCTGACTTAGCGTGTCTTGGGGGCAGCATCGTCTTGGGATTCCCGAGACGTGCCGTGCAACGCCTTGGTACGATCTCTGACTCAACATGTCTTGGGGGCGTCGTCGTCGTGTGACTCCCAAGACGTGTCGTGCAACGCCTTGGTACGGTCTCTAACTCGATGTGCCTTTGGAGCATCGTCGTCGTGCGACTCCCGAGACATGTCATGCAACGCCTTGGTACGAATTTTGACATGGTGTGTGGCATCGGCTGTGACATGTCTTGGGCCCAAAATATACCTTTTCACTACTTGAGATTCTGGAAAGAGACTTTCATCTCACTGTCTTATCATCAGCAGGATTTTTGCCCTCATAATCTTTTATATTCTTGAAATTATGAACATTATCATTCATTCTTTGCACTGCAAACAAAGCTTACTGCTATAAGTACTTATTATCCTTTGCATGTGTAACTTGTTTTTAACCTTTTGAGGTTTTTATTATACTTTCTTCCAAATGATACAATCATTGATGCCATCTTTCTTTTATCAAGACTATGCAACCCTAAGTAACATTTAAAATTTATCCTAGACCCTAAACCATTAGCTTCAAGAAGTCACCACAGCTACATAAACTAAATCAATTCATGGTCCTCGAATTGAATCAATGGTGCTACTTGTTGGTGAACAAATGTGTCGTCTCTGGTGAGTCAGCACAGTCCGGTCCACGAATCGATGTCTAAAATTTATCCTAGACCCTCTACTTTTACCTATAAATAAACATGTTTTCTTAGGAATTATACACACAAAGTGTGAATAATTGGATATGCAGATACACGAGTGTGTAGATACATAACATGATTAAGAGATTATAGATCTTCTTTCATCTCTCTTTACTTATGTGAATCAGTTAATAAGATATTACATATCTTCTTTCATCTCTTCTTTGTCACGTGAATCAGTTAATGAGAGATTATAGATTTTATTTCATCTTCCCTTTGTCCCTAAATTTATCGCTCATAGTTTTTAACCTTTTGATGTTTTTATGGTACTTTCTTCCAAATGATACAATCCTTGATGCCATCTTTCTTTTATCAGGACTATGCAACCCTAAGTAACCTTTAGAACTTATCCTAGATCATCTACTTTTACCTATAAATAAACATGTTTTCTTAGGGATTATACACACAAAGTATGAATAATTGGATATGCATATACACGAGTGTGTAGATATATGACATGATTGAGAGATTATAGATCTTCTCTCATCTCTCTTTATTCATGTGAATAAGTTAATAAGAGATTATATATCTTCTTTCATCTCTTATTTGTCACGTGAACCAGTTAATGAGATATTATAGATTTTATTTCATCTTCCCTTTGTCCCTAAATTTATCGCTCATAGCGGTCTTGTGAATGATAGAAAGAAAGGAGAATACGAATCTAATTTTCCTTGTAGATTGACATCGCTACAAATTTCAAATCTAGCGATGGTATGCCAACATATCAAATAAAAGGTTTTTTAAGCAATATCAAAAGGTACACATCGTAAATTTAGATTTATTACTTTTAATTTTAAAATTTAATATTAAAAATTTTAACATAATAATAACATATCATGATTTTTATGCTTACACTTCTTTTTATTCGCTGACTCGTTTTTACATCCAACATCCTATACAAGTCAGTTTATTTGATCCTCGTGAATCACAAACATCCAATACCATCAAAGAATATGATTCAAATTGATACATTTTGATGTTCTTATGCATCTCATGTATATGATGGCCTCACACATCTCATGCACTCGACACCCTCTATGTGTTAGTATGCCTCGATGTTGTTATATATCATATGCATGTAACACCCTTTATGTGGGTGGTCTAGGTTATCATGCCTTGATGCCCTCATATATTTCATGTGTTTGATACCCCCTAAGTTGGTGATTCATATTAGCATGCCTTGATGTTCTCACACATCTCCTATATCTGAGACACTTTATGTTGGCAATTCATCGGCACTCATCAACACTCTCATGTTTGACACACCAAGATGGCCTCAAATCCCATGCATCCAATCCTCATTCATGAGAACTTCAAATTGGCACATTATGACACCCACATGCATCTCACGTGTTCGAAATTCTCTACACAGTCAATTCAAGTTGACATGCGACAACACCCTCACATATCTCCTGTTTGTGGCACCTCTTATGTGAGTGATTCAAGTCAATATATCCTAGCACCATTATATATTTCATGCATCCGACACCTCCTACATAAATTATTCAATCTTGTCTGTGATGCATTCAACCTCAAAATATGAGTTGTTCAAAACAACACACTCTGATGCCTCTATGTCAACAATTTAAGTTGATATGCCTCAATAAGCTTGTATGTCTCATGCATTCAAGATCTGACATTATCACTTGTCTCATGGATCCGACACTCTCTACTAAGTCAAGACACTCTAATGCTCTCACGTCTCTTAGGCATTCGACATTTTTTTTTAGTGACTCATGTTGGCTCACATATATGTCCTTATAGGTCTTGTGCATTTAATACCCCTTATGTGGGTAGTTCATGTTGACATGCCCTGATGCACTCATATGTCTCTTTAAAAACATGTGGTTGATATTATTATACTCTCACGATCTCATATATCTCTTGGACCTGACAACCCTACTCATATGGTACAAGTCGAAATGCATGCCCCAATGTTTCATACGTCCAACACTCCTTACGTGAGTGGTTCAAGTTGATATGCCTTAACGTCTCGTACATTCGACATCCACACATGGAGCTATCATGTTTAGACACTCTCAAGCATCCACGAGTCTGCCACCCCTCATGTAGGTGGTTCAAGTGAAAATATTTTAATGTCGTCTTGCATCTCTTGCATCTGACTCCTTATTTACTAGCGTTAAAATTGACATATCCAATAATGTCACACATCTCTAACGTTTGACATGCCTCCACGTCCCCATGCCCAATGTATTGTGCATGAATGTTCTATAATAGATAAACTAGAAAAAAAATTAAAATTAAGAAAAATACATTAATGTGCAGGTGAGTTTCTTCGAGTCTTACGGTTACTTTTCAAATAAAAAAAAGAAGAGTCATAAATATAATTGAAAAGGTTAAATTTTTAGGTTAGATTAGTGTTTGACTCGATACATTTTGACTATATTAACTCAAACTCATCATTAATGAATTACTAACATAAATTTTAAAATTTAAAATTTTCTCTTTGAAATCTTTCATACTTAAATTCCTTATGGATTTGATTTCAGAAATCTAAAAATACTTGCATCAATATATCTACATTATATTAATAAGATTGCATGTTATATTAATGATTAGAAAGAAAGAGAAAAGTACAATTGTCAGTTCTTTTTCTTCCTGCGAGAGGAGGGCTCGAGTTGGATCGAAGAGGCGGAGTGACAAAGAGTTTGCTCCGACTGACTTGTCGCCGACACCAACCACTATACCAGTTGCTCTTGAGCAAGGAAAAAGTCAAATCCTTGACTCTCTTCTCGTCGAGCAAGATCGTAATAAGAAGCCGAGTCCAATGCCATAACGTTGCAGAAGGCACAGCCATCAGTCGGATGGATGGATGTTGATGTTGATGTGCTGCGGAGCCCGCCACATTGAATGACACCAATATCTATCCTCTCCGCAGCTGGTTTTCGCTCGGAACCTTCTTCATCATCCTCAACCCAACAACTTACCCAAAACATAAACATCGGCGCAGACTTGCCCATCAATCTTCGTCTTGCGTGTGGGATACCTCTTCTCTTCGTCCACGAGGAGATAACTCTCGCGTCCCTTTCCTCGATGTTGTTCTCTCCCAATCAGCGCTTTGACTGCCTCTTAAGGCTTCTTCTTATTTACAGTCCTGATTGAATTCGATAAGAGAAGCAACATGTAAAAATGGCCCACAGGAAGTGTTTCCTTGAGCTCCCTCTCTCTTTATGGGACACGACACGGCAACAACTTCAATCATGACAACACAAAGAACAATAGAATAAGCCAATAAATCACACAGCAATTGCTTGATCATAATGGTTATGCACAGCTTGCAAGCCCTTCACAAAGCAACAATTACGTACAACAAAAGGAAGTATAGCAAATGATGTGAACGTAGAGCAGGTGGTGCCGGCAGCTGTACGGGTCCGTGGAATCATATGGCAACCTGTCTGTCTTCAAGCCTTGGCAGGCTCTGGCACAGGCTCCGGCGGAGCCGGTGCCTCTTCGGCAGGAGCAGGCGGAGCTGGGGCCTCCTCCGCCTTCTCGGCCTCCTCTTGCTTGGTCTCCTCGGCGCCCTCGGGCGTGATCTCCTTGCTGGTGGTCTCGACTGCGGCGGCCGGTTCTAGTTCCGGTTCGGCTTCGGCGGGGAGTAAGGTGAAGACCTTCTCGAAGATGAAGATGACAGGACCGGAGACGAGGGCGGGGCCATGCTTGTTTGCTGCCTCGCTTACCGGCTTGGAGCCAGGGAATTCTACGTGGATCGATATGTGTCTCATGATTACCTTTGGCAAACTATAGATTACGAAGGGAGACAGACAGAGATTATTACCGATCTTCACTAGTTCCTCGATGAACTTGATGACAACAGCTGATTTCTTCTTCAGTCCCGACTCTGTGGGCTGCTTCACCAAAGTCTATGATCATAGAAAGTTTAAAGTTAGCTGAATTCCACGGGATGGATCTGCAACTATTTTTCTCTGATGAAGAGGGGAAGATGGACCTTGATCTCAACAGCAGAGGCTTCATAGATCTCTACGACTTTGGGCTGGAGGTCTGCCTTCTTCTCCTCCAACGCCTTGGTGATCTCCTCCTGTGACAACCCGAAGAGTATGTATATATGACAAGGAAGAAGAGGTAGAGGTAGAAGAAGATGAAGCCCAAATCCCCCACCTTGGATTCATCGAAGGACTTGCATGCCTCAGCTGCAGCAGCCTTCTTGCCGTTCCGGTCAAAGACCTTCTTGATCTTTGGAAGGACCTTCGTCTTCCAGTAGTTAACCATCTCTACCCCTCTCTCTCTCTCTCTCTCTGCTTGTTTGCCTGATCACCAAGTTACAAAATGCCAGGGAAATATAAGAGGACCAGCCACCAAAACACCATCAATGTGTCAGTATAATTACGCCGACGCCCTTCCGGCTCAAGGCAAAATAACAGCTCTTGATCATCAATCTCACGCATCGGACGGGGGAGGACGAGTGCTGGTGGGGGCACGTAAAGGGTACTTTGGTCATTTCGATGACTCGATGGCGTGCACGTCAATTACGGAGGGACGAGAGCGGAAACGGGCGACAGCTGGCGGCGGAAAGCGATGCGCTGGTTCGTGGGTCCCGCCGCCGAGGCTGGTGACGCGATGGCCACTTGCTGCGCCACGTGGCCGCGCTCACGCGGGACCCTGCCACCTTCCCCTTATTTTATACCTACGTGAAATAAATATCTCACAGGGTCATAAAACCACGAGATTGCCATTGGAGCGCATTGGATCCAATAACCCGGCATGCAATCGGACTCAAACTCGATCGGATCCCGAAAGGGGATCCGGTTTGTCCTCCGGATCGGTTAGCCTGATAAGCTTCGGTTTTGCATCAGATAGAACCCGATAACTTCTAATTACGTTGCTACGGTCGAGGGGTGAGCGACCCCCAAGTGCGTCATGGAGAAGAAGATCTACCAGAGCGACGTCGACGAGGTGCATCACCGCCTCCTGCCCAGGAAGGTCCTCGACAAGCCAGTGTTCGAGGGCATGATGACCGCCAGGGAGAGAGCGCAGATGAGGGAGAAGGGAGGCCTCAAACTGAAGGTTCTCGACCAACTGGGGAGGGAGTACAACGTCGCCCTCCGGCTTCGACAACTACCGCCTCTTCTGCAGGGACTACTTCAAGCTGGTGAGCAACAATGGGTTCAAGGTCGGCCATTATCTTCATATCTGAGCCTTCCGAGTGGGGCGGAGAAGAGAAAGCACCGCCGATGGAGGAGGAGGTCGAGGTGGCGTTGATCCTTCTGAGTTTGATGGGCATGGAGTCAAGTTCTATTGAGTTTGATGGCCATAGGGGAGACATGTTGTAGGCATTCCTCTCTCTCTCTCTCTCTCTGTGATGTGTTTATAGTCTTTTATGATACAGTAAAGTCTACTTGATTCTATCAAATACCAACTTAGTCTTGTAATGAATGCTCTTGTAATATAACACAGTAAGAAATTTGATTCAGGTTAAAGAATCATACACTAAGAAATTCCAAATCATAATTTATAAGAATTCCCTCGAAGAACA